>LOJH01001233.1:50673-67255 GCA_001685095.1 Ellobius talpinus
TCTCTCTCTCTCACACACACACACACACACACACACACACACACACACACAGTCCAAACCAAACACACACTCCACCACTAAGCTACACCTCCAGTCCCATCACCCCTTTTGGGGGGGCGGCTTGTTTGCGTGTTCATTTGTGTGTTTGTTTGATTGTTTGTTTGAAAGCTATGTGACCCAGATTGGCCTCAAACTTACCAAGAATGACTTTGAACCCCTGATCCTCTGTCTTTTACCTCCTGGGTGCTGGGATGACAGACATGTGCCACCTTGCCTGGCCCTAGACATTTTACATGAGGAACATAAGCATCTGTGGATTCTAACATCTAATGATCCTCGGAACACTTTCCACAGGTTCCGAGGTCACCTTTAGATGTTATCTACTCCTCTCCCATCATGGAGCTTTAAAAAATAACAAAGTCAAAAGCCTTCCTATAACCTAAGAATTTCACTATAAGGTATTAACCCAAGAGAAATGGAAACACGAGCCCACATGCTGGCCTGCACATGTAATTTATCAGCAGTTTGATTCACAGCCAACAGAACAATCCACAAGATACATAGAAAAGAAATGGGGGAAGATTCACACAATGAAATATTATTATTCACACAACACAAAGATGTGAATTACTGATCCACACAGGAACACACATAAGCCTCAAATACATGTAGAGGGCAAGAGACCCTAGCAAATGATGCTCTGTGGTTCAGTTCAATTATGTGACCCTGGAGAAGACTAATCTTTCATGGCAGATAACAGGGCAGTCCTTGCCTGAGGTCAGAGCCAGGGAAATGAACCAGCTGTTGGGGAGCAAGCAGGAAGTGTCCAGATGATGGACAGATGCTGCATCTGGGTCACAGGGTGGCTGTGTGTTGCAGATGCTTTTCAGCTCCCACAGAACAGAACCCTTAAAGTGAGTGTACTCCACTGCATGAAAACTGCGCCTCCATAAAATCAATGTTTGATGTTTTGCTTCATTGAGACAGACTCTCCTGCACCCCAGGCTGTCCTCAGACTCACCATGTAGTTGAGAATGACCTTGAACTCCTATTTCTCCTGCCTCCACCTGCCAAGTGATGGAATTACAGACACGTACCACCACACCCAGCTAATACAGTTAATTTTAAATGTTAAAACATAAGATGTTGGGAGAAAGAGCTGGGAAGATGGCTCAGTCTAGTAAAGTGCCTGTGCATGAGGACCTGAGTTCAATTCCCAGAGCCCACATTAGAAAGAAAGAAAAAATCAGGACACTTGTAATCCTTGCTAGGCAGGAAGAAATGGACAAACTCCCGGGGCTTGTCGGCCAGCAGGCCTGGCTGAATTGGTAAGTCCAGCTCCTAGTGAGATACCATGTCTCACAAAACAAGATGGACAGCTAGGTCCTGAGGAACAACACTAAAAATTGACTTCTGATCCCTGACACACATGTACACACACACACACACACACACACACACACACAACCACATCAGGCCACACCTCAGGCCTACTGAAACAGAATTTCCAAGATTGGTAGGATTTTGTTGGACAAAAAGTGCTGAGAACATCTTGTCCACAGCCCCAGGGTTCCCTCCAGCTCAGAAATCTGAGCCACCACATAGGGCCAACATAGCACCCTGCCTGAGTTTCTAGGAAGCCTCTGTGGTGCTCTAAAAGGGGGAAACTCAGAAGGGGAAGCAAGAGCTGAGCCCCTGAGGAGAGCTCTTCCTCCATCACCTGACAAATCCCACTACTTCTTTGACCCCCCTCCAGGTCTCCAGGTGACACTAAGTGGCCTCAACTCCAAGTGTCAGGGTAAACTGGAGGTTCAGATGGAAGGCCTGTGGAGGACTGTGTGCAGTTCCAGCTGGAGCTGGAAGCAGGACCTCTGGAGAAATCCCCATCAAGCCTCTGGAGTGTGCCAGCAGCTGGGATGTGGTGACCCCTTGGTCCTCGGCTACTTCTCTTTATTGAACAGATCCCAGCACCAGATCCTCTGTCACGGACCCCTGGGGTCTTTCTCCAACTGCAGCAGAAACTCACCAGCCAGGTGCCTTCCACTGACCCTGATCTGCCAAGGTGTGTGATGCTGTGTGGCAGGCACCCTGGGCTGAGGCCTGGGAGGGTAATGGGATGAAGAGGGCTTCCCAGGTTACAGTGCCCTGGCTATGGACAGGAGAGAGGACTGGGTAAGGGGTAAGTCAGAAGGTGCTGCAACTGGCTGGCAAGACTGAGAAGCAGGATCTGGCTCTGACAAATGCCAGCTTTGTCCTTTGGGCCTCCATTTTTCTGTCTGGGATATGTGGGACTGCCACCTCTCAGGGAGTTGAGAGGCAGAACGGCGAAGGGGGCAAGTCAGCTTACCAACAAGTGGTACTAAGGTCACAAGCCCTGTGTTGTCACATTGCCAGCACTCCAGGTCCCCCCACCTTCTTCTCTCCACTCCCCACTTCCCACTGCAGAGCCCCTAAGGATGACACCTCCACCCACAACTGCTCCACCCACCACTATGCCGGAGCCCACAGGTAAGAGGGTTCTTAGGCCTCACAGAAGGCAGGACAGGGAAGGGACTGATAGAGACAATAAAGAGCCAAGGACCAGGTATGACGTAGCCATTGCACCCTTGAACTAACAGGAGCTGTGATTACCTGCACAAGATTAGGTTGTCAACACTCCTTACTGGAGGGAGGAGGGACCCATGAGACCTCACTCCTCCCTGAAGAAGCATAAGCAGTTAATGGTGGGGAGGGCATTTTCTTCAGGGCTATGGCCACTGGTAAGGTACCCATGTCCCTAAAAATGGCCCTAATTAAATTCATTGAGTCACCAAAACAAACAAAAACCAAGAGGCCCAGTTACATCTAAATCCCAATGGGAAAGATTCAGGGGTGTCCTATGCAATGTTTGGGACCCTCACCTCCCAGGTATTCATGTGTTGGTGCTCAGCAGCAAGGCATTCTGAAAATCATCCTAACTCAGACATGCTTTCCCCCTCCAGCTCCTCCCAGACTGCAGCTGGTGCCGGGACACAAGGGCCTGAGGTGCGCGGGTGTGGTGGAATTCTACAATGGCAGCAGAGGTGGCACCATCCTCTATGAGGCCAAGGACAGGCCCCTGGGCCTGGGGAACCTTATCTGTAACGCCCTGCAGTGCGGATCTTTCTTGACACATCTGTCGGGGCCAGAGGCAGCAGCAACGCCAGCTCCTGACGAGCTGAAGGGCCCCAAGCCCTTGCTAATTCGATGGGAGGTGCAGAATGCCAGCTGTACCTCGCTGGAGCAGTGCTTCCAGAAAACGATGCCCCAGGAGGGTGGCCAGGCACTATCGGTCATCTGTTCCGGTAAGCTGAAAACTAAGCACACTCCATCAGGCCATCTGTTGCCTAAGAGTGGGGATGTGGGGTCCCCTGATAGATGTTCAGATTTTATAAGAGGCCTGAGAGGGGTGAAAGAGAAGTTGAAGCCTGAGCCCATGGCCTCCTCTAAAAGAGGACAAGTTAGATGAGGGGACGTCTCAGGCATGTACAAAACAACCCCTGCCAGCCCAAAGGAGCTACCATCCGGAGAAGTGGAGTCAGCTGTGATCCTAGCAGGAAGAGGAAACAAGGTTTTGTGAGTGAGGCTTGGGAAAGGCCAGGGGGCAACTGGAGAGGTGGCCTTTACCAATTGGGAGCTTTCAAATCTCCAGAAAGGAGGCTGGAGGGATGGTAAGGTGTGGGAGGTCCCTAAGGTCCGGCTCAGAGCGCAGCTACAGAGGCAGCCACTACAGAGGTCCTGAGCTATAAGAGATGGGGCAGTGCTGGTGTAGTTGAAGTGGGGAGAGAGGGAACACTGACCTATGGGACTTCTATGGGGCCAAACCAGGATTGGGGACAGATCAGAAGAAACCACAAGTTCACAGCGAGACAGAATAACCCCCAAGCCAGGGAAGGGGTGGGTCCATGCACTGGAAGTGCCTGCTGCATTCTGGGTTCTGTTCCTAACAGACTACTTGGTGCTGGGCATCCTTCAGTTTTCATCCCCACCTTGGGAGGTGGGAACTACTGTTACTCTCTTTTTCCAAGGGGAAGGGCTCAGCTCGGCTTCCTGCCAGAATCACAGAACACTAGCTGAGATCTGCCCTCGAGCAGGGTCAATCAAGAGCCTATTTTCTAAGCCTGAACCACTCAAGGTGAGGTCCTACCTGGAGAGAGTCTCAGCACTCCTCCCGCTCCCAGCAAGGGCCAGTTTCAGCAGGTCCTTGGGATTCTTACCCAAATATAGGATACGTGGCTCTGAACTACAAGGAATACTAGCAGGACAGCCTACTCCACTGGACAGCTGATATACATTGGTCTTCTAGGCAGAAGCAGCCTCCAAGGTTCTCTGACCTGGATGAGAGGCCCATGGCTGGCTCCAGTTCCGCCCACCCCTCAGCTATGAGCTCTTAAGCTCTCTCGCAGGCTACAACCTGCAAAAGCTGTGCCCAGGGTCTTGCTTTGAAGTTTCTTCTAAACAGAAGATTCACTAGGGCTTAGAAGGTGGATGTTGCCATGGAAACTAGCCTAAGCTGTTGAGCTCACTATTGACTTTAAACCAAGCACAGTTGTTTCTGCCACAGATTCCAAGCATCACCCCGGTTAGCAGGCATGAATACGCTAGGCACTTGGCCTCATTGCCAAAAGCCTAATCTACAGGATTCAGGGCCCCGGGCAGTAAAATTTTTGGGTTCTGTCCCACCTGTGGAGTATACCAGCACTTCTTAGTCCCCAGGTCTCAGTTTCCTCCTTCTAAAAAGCTCTCCCTCTTCCTAAGGAACAGCAAGAGAGTAAAAAGGCCTGGCCACCCTATCAGCTTCTTTGCCACTGCTGTCTTGAGAAGGCTACCACCACTTGCCCAGAGGTCCTAGGGAATGACTGGGGAAAAGGACTGCATCTTCCCTGGAGTGCTCATCAATGCCAGGGTCCCCAGGTCAGCCTGCACCTCATCATCACTTCCCCTCTGCAGGTTTCCAGCCCAAGGTTCAGAGCCGCCTGGTGGGGGGCAGCAGCGTGTGTGAAGGCATCGCTGAAGTGCGCCAGGGATCACAGTGGGCTGCTCTGTGTGACAGTTCTATGGCCAGGGGTCGGGCGCGGTGGGAGGAGCTGTGTCAGGAGCAGCAGTGTGGCAACCTCCTCTCCTTCCGTTCACTGGACGCTGACAGGACCACCCCTGGGCTCATCTGTACCCAGGAGAAGCTGTCTCGGTGTTACCAGCTTCAAAAAAAGAACACCTGCAAGAGGGTGTTCGTCACATGTGAGTTGACTGCAGCCCTTGGTGGGTGGAGAACAGTTAGAGGCTCTTCTTCTAGGACTTGGCCAGGGAGCACATCTCTAGAAAATGGATCTGAAGGGTAGATAAAAGGTCCTGGAAAGGGGACAGTAAATGGGGTTCTGGGAGCAACAATGAGTGGAACAGGCCAGGCCCAAGCAGATCACTGTCAGGCCACTAGCAGAAGCCAGAACTCTTTCTTCCCTTCTAGCTCCTGTTCGCCAGGGTGCAAGCTAGAAAACTAGGGGGTGGATGGGACATATTTACTACATGAGTGACAATTGAATAATGGGTAAAAGAGGGACAGGTACATGGATGGGGGGTGGATGAGTAGATAGATGATTGTATAAATGGATGGATGGGTCAGTGGATAGATGGATGGACAGACAGACAAATGAGTAGATAGATGACTGCATAAGTCATATGATTAGTCATAATAGGAAAGATGAAAAGTTATCAGTCAATAACAAGAATGGCAAACAGTAGCTTGATGATCACTGAACGTAATAAATGGTAGACAAATGTATGGGTGCTAAAGACTCCTAGAGATGGCCGGAGAGACAGCTCCCCTCTGAACACACCGGTGGGTTGGTAGGAGGTGCCAAGGTACCAGGGAAATCCAGGCAGCTGCTGCCCTCTAAGTTGTTCCCCAGGGCTGGGACTGATTTACGACTTCCCTTGTCCAGGCCAAGACCCAAACCCAGCAGGCCTGGCCCCAGGCACTGTGGCAAGCATCATCCTGACCCTTGTCCTCCTGGTGGTGCTGCTGGTCATGTGTGGGCCTCTTATCTACAAGAAGCTGGTGAAGAAATGTAGGTGCCAAACCCCAGTCTTCCTCCTTTACCACCCAGTTCTCCCTGCTGCCCACTGGTCTTTTCCTGCCTAAGGATCAGAAAGTCAGGACAAATTGTACCCTCTGATTGGTCCTTATCTGGACTAGGCAAAATCCTACTGCAGTTGATAAAGGCCATGGTCACATATCAGTACAGCCTCTGATGTCACAAGATGTGGCCCAAGTCCACCTCCACAGCTACCAATGGCACTGATTGTGCTGCTGCCTCTATCTGAGCCTCAGTTTCCCCATTTACTGAATGAACAGCTGCATACCTTATGAATGAGGGGGCTTAGAGAAACTGTCCAGAGGTAAAGGAGGATTAGTGAGAACAGAGGCAAGCAGTCTTGGGTCCCTTGTGCCCTCTGGGTTATCAATTCTGTTTCTAAATAAACCCTGTGATCATTTCTGCCTGCATCCAATGGCTCCAGTCTCCCTTCCTAGACAGTTAGGAAATGAGACAGAAGGCCCATAGCAGTGGTACCCATCAGTCTTACGTTTGGGTCATCTGTGCCTTCCCTTCCCCCACCCCCTCCTTAATCATCACCTGGCCCTCATGAGCTTCCTGTCTGTTGCCCAGTCCGTCAGAAGAAGCAGCGTCAGTGGATTGGCCCCACGGGAGTGAACCAGAATGGTAAGTGTCCCCAGAGGTGGGTCTCCCTCAGCCCTAGGACTTAGGCCACAGAAGTCAATCTGTTGAACACACTGAACCAGCAGCGGCTAGAGGACTCAGCTCTCCACCACATTTCACTAAGGTGTGACTGTGGCCAACAGACATACCCACACCAGAGAAGGCTGAGGCTTCTTCTAGGGACAAGCGGTTCTGTGCATTTTGCCTCTTGAGCCTCAGACACCATGGTATTTCTGCTCTGTTGACTTGTGGTTGACTTAAGCAGAGTCGGGGCCCCCACGGCCTTCACCCTCGGGGCAGCCTTCCCCAACTTGATGATTGACAGATGCTCATGGGGATTATTTATTCAATGGTCAAACAGGGCACTGTTCTTTAGTTCAGGATTTATAAGAACCTTTTGTGTGGCTCCTCTTCAAAGTGGGAAGGCATGACAAATGATTGGTCAAGCTAATAACCAGATATTATTAAGCAGATAGCAACTTCAGAGGGCCAGTTTTAGAAGATACTGTCCTGCCAGCCCAAGCCCTCCCCTAGCCTTCATTCTCTCCTTCCAGCCAAATTATCAGGGCTACACTAACAGACGGAAGCACACACTCTATTCCTCTCCCCTTTCCATGTCCAGGCTCAAATCTCTCTAAAAGATTCTCTGTTTTGTTTGGTTTTAAGTAACACAAAGGCCTGCAGCTCCTGATGCACAGGAGCATGTATGTCTTCTTATCTCCCTAACATCCATGTTCCAGCCACCTGCCAGGTAAAAGCTTCATGATCCACTGAGCAACTGGAGGCTTTCTTGACCAATCAGACTGCTCTGACAGTCTGAGGTAGCCCCTGCTGGCATGAATCTCTCCAGAGAGAAAGAAAGGGTTGAAATGTACTACCCTTTTCCCATGACCTCATGGAGCCAGGAAGCTAAGCTATGGGATCCTGCTCAGGAAGGACAGCACCTCGATTCTAACAATGCCACTGGCCTCCCGTGTCTGTTCAGTGTCTTTCCACCGCAGCCACACGGCAACTGTAAGGTCCCAGGTTGAGAACCCGACAGCCTCTCACGTGGACAATGAATACAGTCAGCCTCCCAGGAACTCCCACCTGTCAGCTTACCCAGGTGAGCCACAGGGGGTTGCTGGGGGGAGGAGGGAGCAGGCTTAGCGCTAACCTTGAAGTTTTGTGCTTGTCCAAAGAGGGAAAGGGAGGCTCCAGGGGGTAGAGGATGAAACTGCCTGCTTGACAGCTGGTCCCAGCAGGGTGGCGGCAGGAAAACAGCCTTCACAGGTCTCTGCTGTCCCTTGGAGACCTTGAAACATTCATCTAGAGAGCAGTTGGATAGATGCCATTAACCCCAGCCTTGCTGTGACCTAATGGGCCTGTTTGCCTTCAGGCCTTGAGGAACTGGATGATAAATGAGCCCCTAGGATCTCTCTGAGCCAGGACAGAGCCATTAAGTGGTCCACAGGAGCCTCCAATACTTGGCTTCTCACAGGCACTCACAATTAAGTCCCAGGGGGTCTGGAGTTTAGCATCATTAGCGAACACTTGGCCAGTCTGATCAAAACTGATACAGGGCTGTCACCTATTCAGAGAGCCTCTGTGATCTTGCAACCCACTCAGCTCCTGGGGCGTTGTGTAGCCCCCAGACTTCTTTAATCAGTCTGTTCTCTCTAGCTCTGGAAGGGGCCCTACACCGTTCTTCCACCCAGCCGGACAACTCCTCTGATAGCGACTATGACTTGCAAGTGGCTCAGAGACTGTAAGAGGTGAGTCTGACCCTGCATGGTGCTTGGCACCCAGGACCTGCATCCAGCCCTGGGGCCCCAGCCTCTCCACTGTCCATAATAGCACCTCCTAGCCTCTTGTTTCATATAAAGGGGAAGACTAAGCTAGGTCTTAGACACTTCAGAGGCGCAGTCACAAGTCTGAAGTGAACCTAGTCTACATAGCTAGTTCTGGGCCAACCAGAGATCCATAGCAAGTCCCTGTCTCAAAAAACAAACAAACAAGCAACCCCACACCCACCCCATCCCATCCCACCCCACAATTTAGATAATGGAGCCACCTGGGCAAACTGCAGAAGACTCATTAATCCTAAAGCCATCCTGGAAAGTTCCATCATGAAAAGGCACCAAGAAAGATACCTGAGAGAGCTGGGGTGAGAGCTGCCAGTACAGCAGAGACTTATAAACAGGAAGTCCTGAGTTCCACATCCAAAATCCATATTTAAAAACAACAATAAAAACAAAAACAAGTGGGTGTCATGGTAGGCACTTTGTCATCCTAGCCGTGGTGTGATGGGAGGCGGAGACAGGCAGCCCTGTAAGTTTGCTGGCCAGCTATCTTAGCCTATATGGCAAAGTTCCAGGCCAATGGCAGACCCTGTCTCTAGTAGAAAGTAGAAGGTGCCTCCAGAGCGACACCCGAGGCTGCCCTTTGAGCTCCACAGGCAAGTGCACATGAGTACTCCCATAACACACACACAAAGACCCCTAAGGGCTCGAGACAGTCACACCCTTCAGACCCGCCATGCCTCTAGCAGTGATAACTTCCAGGCACAGGACAGCAGCTTTCTTTCCCAAACTGAGCCCAATGCACCCCTTGGATACATCCCCCGCATCACTGGTTCCCCTCCATGGTGCCCATGTTTATGCTCTGACATGTGTCCTTTCACCTCACAGATCTTGGAACCAGCAACGAAAGGCCAAGTACATCCCTTCTGTCCTGAGGAAGCATTTGCCACTTGGAGCACCACCCTATTTCCACCTCAGCCAGCACTTGGACAGAGGCCAAGGTCCTTTGGAAAAGCTCCTGGGCAGGCCAGTTCCTATTTCCCCCTAGGGCCATGACAACCTGACTGCTTCCTCCAAGAGCCAACACTCAACAGAGCCTCCAATCAACCAATCCTTCCAAGCAAAGACTCCAGTATCCAGAGGGGTTCCCACCCTCTGGGGAGCAGTGACCAGTGGGGTCAGCTTTCTCCTTAGCCTCTGAGGCCATGAAAGAATGACAAGGCAGCACACACCTGCGTGGGAGTTTATTTCTCAAGTGTATTTTTAATATATTCTTTGTAAATAATGGTTTTTTTCTATTTCCCAAGAACTTGAGTACTGCAGTCTGTTGTGTACAGGATCCCACCCTCCAGATCCTTCTGATGAGAGACTTATTGAATCCTGTGTAGCCACCATAGTCTTAGGCTGCACATCTGAGCCAAAGAGACTCTCGTTTTCCCTCCTTCCACCTTTTCCATCCCTCATCCAAACACATCTTCCCCTCCAGAGTGCAAGACTTGCTGGCCAGCAAGGCACTGGTACCCTGCCCCCACCAGAGCCCAGCATAAAGGAGCACCCAGCCAATCCTCACCCACTAGGCTTTTTATTCCTCACAACAGTTAGGAATCCCAGCTCAGATATTTTCAGCTAACCTTCAAACTGAGGAGTTGGAGAACAGGGTTGGGTATGTTCCTAGGGCTTAAGTAATTCCCTTCAACTAAGACATTCTCTAGAGGTTCCCTGACTACAGGCAAGGGGAAGGCATCTACCCCGGAGCCCCCAGGTCTAACCCAGGGATTGTTTGTGTCTCAGGCACACAGGTATCAGTGATCCATCCACAGCAGCCAACTCTGGGAAAGCAAAGAGGGGTCACTAGAAGACGCTGGGAGGGGGACCAGGGAACTAGGGGCACCATCATTCTAGAAAAGTCTGCTAAGTAATTTGCCCTTCCTACAACACCCCTGCCCACCCAGGCTTCCATTTTTTGTGGGTTTTTTTTTCATTTTAGCTATGTTTGTATAGGCATGTGTTTGTGTGGAAATGTACAGGGTCAGACCCCCTGAAACTGGACGGTCACCCAATGTGAGTACTGGGAACTGAGCTCTGCTCACTTGTAAGAGCAGTATACACTAGTAATCAGTGTCACCTCTCCAGCCGTAGGCCTCTGTTCTAACAGGACAGTCATATCTGTTAGGAACCCAGAAACAGGGTCTGCCACTTACCTGCTCACACAGAATGGGAGGAAAAGAGCCATCAAAGGGAGCAATGAGGGTGTAAGTAGAAAGAGGGATCCAAGACAGCCATTATCCCCCATAGGTGTCTTTCTTGTAAGGCTCTTTAGTTTGCCTACCAGTGGCATCAAAGCTTCCACAGCCTATTTTACAGGAAAAACACACACCAAAAAGGATAATAAAAAGGAATCTTTAGAAAACAGCAAAATGCTTGTCATGCAATCATGAGGATCTGAGTTCAGATCCCTAGCACCCACACAAAAAGCTAGGCTCAGAAGCGAGCATCTCAAATCCCCACACTGAGGAGGCAGAAACAGGCTCCCTAGAGCTCCCTGGCCAGGTGGTCTACCTCAGTGAGCTCAGTTTCAGTGAGAGGCCCTGCCTGTCTCAAAAAGTAAGGTGGAGAATGGCTGAGGAAGACCTGACGTCAACCTCTGCTCTCCATACAGGAACACACACAATAAAACTCCCAAGCTTTGTGGGCCTGGGTGGTAATATCCCAAAAAGACCTGCTTGGTCACACAGCCGAGTAGAAACAGTATCATTCCTTACAGCGCTGGTCAAGTTCTAGGCTCAGCTGGAGGGTCTGACCCCCAGGTCCCCAGGCCAGCACTGCTCCTCCACTGGGAAATTCATGGCAAACATGTCCCTCAGTCACCAAGGTTGCCCTGTTGTGACCTGGGCTGCCTTGGGGACTCCATTCTACATCACAGCCCACTGGAACAGAGTAGGATGTGACCCTCCCACTCCTCGGTCCCCTATCTTCCTGCCCACTTCCCTAAGTGTTACTGGACAGCCTCTGAAGTACCCTGTGCACAAGCTAATCCTAGTGTATTCTCACAGCAAGTCAAAGAAACTGAAAGCCAACAGGTAGTCCCTCAGATGACCAAGCAGCATCCCTGCCTCAGAGCTAGGACATTCCAAAGCTCTCCCCAGCCAGCAAAGCAGTCTCTAAGCCAGATCTCTTCCAGCCACATTCTGTCCCCAGGGCCTGTCACTACTGCGGTACAGCAAGAGGCCTATGTGATGTGGTAAATATTTCTCAGGAGGTAGGGAGGGCCTGTGGCAGTGTGTGCTGCCTTCTCAGTTATGCAGCCCGAAGGAAGGGAAGAGAACCAGGATGCCTTGTGCAGTGACCAGACCACGTGGCTCTCCAAGTCCTGCCACCACTCTGGTACAACCCAAGGCAGACTTAACTGCTACAATGAGATCTGCAACTTATTCCCGAAGAGCTGTTGACATCATCCGGCTTCCTGACATCCTGTGCACCCAGCCCCAGCTCCTGCCAGGCAATTCAAATATAGCTGGAAGTAAACGGCAGTAAGTCAAACTGAAGTTGGGAACTCTTGTGTGTCCTGGGGACTTCTAGCACCCTGCAGTGCTGGGACTGTGTGGATCTAAACCAAGTATTACCTCAATGTGCAACCTGGTCACCGCACCACTCCAAGGTCTCCCTCTTCTTTAAAACTGGGGCTAGGAGGGCTAAGGTGGCTGTGGAAAGGATCCTAGGAGACCTAGGAAACCTAGGAATAGACATGCCATATTCCTGGTGACTGTTAGCACCTCTGGGCATGTGCCATAGGCAATCTACCTCTGTCACCTTGCCAGGAAGAAAAGGCAGAGAGCTGACTTGAGGAACCGTCAGGAACCTGATCTCCCACATTCTCCTAGGCTTCAGGGTAACCGCCCTGTAACAGCGCTTGGAGGAAGCTGTGGAGAACGTAGCCCAGTCCATAGAAGGCTACTTGGTCCCAGAAACAGTTCGGCATCCCCTGTCCCTCCTAGCATACTCTGCAACCCTGGTTAGAAAGCGGTAAACCACAGCCAGACTGAGGGTGTAACAGGAACACTTATCTCCCAACCGGGACTGAGGCACAGGTGCCCCCTGGTGGAACTGAGTGGCCATGCATGTGGCCTAGGACAAAGCAAGCATTCCAGGCTTCAAGAAACAGCTAAGGAAAACCAGAGAAGAAAATGCTAGAAAGAGCCAAGCCCTTTGGCAGAGTGGGGTGGGCGGGGGAATCAAGAGGTGGCCATGGAAAGAAGGCGCTCTATAGTCTAAGGCTGCAGAAGTCACTGCCCCACAAGCAGGCGTGGCTGCTCTCAAACTCATCAGAGACGCCACACAACTGGGAATTCATCAACGTTTATTACCTTATTACGGCAATTACACAAACAAACAGGCGGTCATTCATTCAGTTCAGCAGCAGTCGACCAGACTCCATTAGTGATTCCTTTCTATAAATAACTTAGGAGAAGCAAGCAGAGTTGGTAATGCACCCCTGGGCAGTGGCCTATAGGCAGGGTGGCACCAGAAGATGGGGTTCCTCCTTGACCCCCAGCACCTTGGCCCACCAGAGGCTGGGTACCCAGGCAGGGAATATTTCAAGGCACATACAACTTTCAAACATGTGGTGGCTCCAGGGGCCACCCTGAGACCTGGTTCACATCTGGACCAGCCACACTGATGCATCATCTGCTGCAACCCCTTTGGGATAATGTAGTCACTTTTATTACTAAACAGCTTTGGCCCCCACCAAGTGCTGGGGATGCACTCACAATGCCTGCCCTTTACATTCTGAAGATGAGAGAGTGTAGAGAACCCAACCCCAATGTAGTGATGATGTCTGGGAGCACCATTGGGATATTCTGTGAGGGCAGGGCTGATATCTGTCTTGCAGGAACATTGGGGACAGGAAGGGATAGAGGGGCTACTAGCGAATGAGATTCAAGGCACTAAAGGAGTGGAGGGACAGGTGAACCTCAGAAAAAGCCAGCCAGAAGTAGAGGGCCCCAGGAGTGAAATGGTGGCTGGGAGGTAACCCGGGTCCTCAACACTAGCCAGAGGCTTCAGGGTGACCCCTAGGACATCCAAGCATACAAGTGAGGCCTGGGTTTCCCCTGGCATTCCCCAGCTCCCTCATCAGTGCTGCTGTGGTTCCAACCAGCACACAGAACCTACTAGCCTGACATTGGCACAGCAGGTAAATTATGGCTTTTAGGACTCAAAGTCCCTGTTTTTCCTGACTGTTAACTTCCTTCGACTCAACTGTGGTAAATGAGATAAACCATCCTTAAATGGACAGACAGAGCTGTGTCCCTTGGCACTTGGCTCCACATGAATCACACCAAGTTCTAAGGGAGAGCCTGCCTGTCATCAAGATCACTCTGCACTGGTTCAGAAGGCAGGGATCAAGCACAGGAAGCTGTGCATAGTCGAACACACTTGCTCATGCAGACACTGGAGAGCCCTGGGCTCACATCAGGCTACCTCAGGATGTACTGAGCTGGTCCCTGGCAAATGGTGCTCCCAGAAGGACCCATGTTGCACTGTCCAGGGCCTTTCAGGGGCCTATGTGTCCCTACTCTGCAGGAGTATTGGCCCCACTTCCAGTGTCAACCTCAAATCTCAGCAGATGGAGGCCAGAGGTCATGGTGCAGATGGAAGGAAGAAGGTGGACAGGGATCAGGGCTAGTATCTAGGCCAGGCAGGTCCTGGGGGATGAAAGCCATAGGGAGGGGTTGGCCCAGGAGGATATGGAGGTTGAGGGGGCACTGGAGGCTGTGGCTGTCCTGGGAAGCCAGGGAGCTGAGGTTGTGTTGGGTAGGGAGGTTTGCTTCTTGATGGTAGGTAGGGGGACTGTTGGGGATACCCAGGAGCAGGAGCTCGGCTTCCCATTAATGGGTATCCTGGACCAGAGGTGCTAGTTGGGACCACAGGATAGCCAGGCACGGGTGGCACACTCCTCTGTGGGGACCAAGAGTAGCCCACAGCAGCCATGGGTCCTGGCTGAGGTGCTGGGTAAGAAGGACCCAAAGGCCCACCATAGGAGGAAGGCTGGGCCACCACAGGGAAGGGGGCTGGCTGTAGGGCTCCCTGGGCTGTAGGGCCCACAGGCAAGCCTGGGGATGGGCTGTAGGGCAAAGGGTAGGGAGTCACAACAGAGGGCTGTGGAGGCTGGTCTTCAGTCACAGGGGGTGTCGCCTGGGGCGTTGGGCGTGGAGGCGGTGGACGTGGTGGAGGGGCATCTCCAGCCAACTCCGGTAAAGCCCGGGGCCGCCTCACTACATCCTGGAGCTTCTCCACGCGGACTCGGCGCAGGTGCAGCAGTGTCCTCATGGAGGAGAAGGACTCTAAGAAGGTTTCCAAAGGCACCTCACCCTCCAGGAACTTCTCAGCCATGGCCTAGAGGATACAAAGACCTGTTGACAACAGAGACCTTCCCCAGCCTTCCCCAGCCCCCCTTCAGAGTGGCTCCCTCACCAGAATGCCAACTCCTCAATGTCAAATCATGTCTTCCATGGTCACACTGTCCCCTTCACAACACTATGCCAGGCCCCTGGGAGTCACTCTAAGTCTGTTCAACAGCTGGGCCTATGCAAGTGACTTGATTGCTGGCTCCTAGGCTGCACACCTGCAAGCTGCCTCCATCCAAAACACAAAGAAGTCTCTGCCCTCTAAGACAAAAGGGACATCCAGAGAGAGGAGGCAGCAGAGAGAGACAAGGAGTGGGGGCCTAGCCTCAGATGCTGGGGTGTCCTCTGTACCATCATCCAACCACGTCTGCCAGTTCCCTGGGGCCTGCTGTCAGTCACCCATCCCTGATTCACCTGGGGTCCTGGTATAGTAATACCCCCTTATCCATGGTTCCAGTTACTAGAGAGCCTCTGGTGGTCCAAAGACACTGCATGGAAAATTCTAGAAATAATCTGTAAGTTTTAAGTAACTTTTATTATAAAATACTGTTATAACTGTTCTATTATTAGTTACTATTCTTATGTGTGTATGTATGTGTATGTGACTATACATGTGTATGGATGAACAGGCACATGTGTGCATGTGGAGGCGAGAGGCCAACATCAAGTATTGTTCCTCAGGATCTGTCCACCTCCTTTCTTGAGACAGGGTCTCTACTCTAGGCTCACCAATTCCCTGCCTGCCAGGGAGCCCCAGGGGTCTGCCCGTCTCTTCCGCAGCACTGGGAAGACAGGCGTGTACCACCTAGCTTGGCTTTTTATATGCATGCAGAGGATCAAACTCAGGATGTCATGCTTGTGCAGCAAACACTTTATCGACTGGGCTATCTCCCCAGCCCATGGTTACTGTTCCTAATCGCTCACTGAGCCTGCTTCATAAACTATACATTTCCACAGACATACATGTACAGGAAAAACAGTACTGTCTACTCAGAAGTGAATGTTAATTGTGGTCTCAAGTGCTCGCCAGAGGTCTTAGAATGTGTCCCTGCACTATGCTCCACTGGGACTCCAGGTGCCATCTATTCCAGCTACATTCCAAACCTTTGTGCTTTGTGGTTCCTGGGCCTACCATGAGACCTGGCTCCAAGTGCCAGGTTTAAGTGCCTGTTTAAGAGAGCAGGGTATCACTCCCCACCTCACCTCAGACTCCTCCTCAATCTTCATGCCTTCGATCTGTAGAAGGTCCAACAAGGTCCCAGGTTGCAATGCTGAGGAAAATTTCTCTGGAAGGAAAGGGAGAGAGGCCAACATTTCAAAAGCACTGCTTTAGTTAAAGCTGAGGACTCCAATTTCAAGGAAGGCACATGACATGCCCTCTGTGTGCTTGGGGCCTAGCCATACCAGGGCCCACCATAGAGTTCCTACAGCTGCTTCTGGGAGCACTCGGGGTTCAGCCACATCAGGGCCCACCATAGAGTTCCTACAGCTGCTTCTGGGAGCACTTGGGGCTCAACCACACCAGGGCCCACCATAGAGTTCCTACAGCTGGTTCTGGGAGCACTTAGGGCTCAACCGCACCAGGGCCAACCATAGAGTTCGTACGGCTGCTTCTGGGAGCACTTGGGGCTCAACCACACCAGGGCCCACCATAGAGTTC
>LOJH01001234.1:0-50537 GCA_001685095.1 Ellobius talpinus
GGACGAAAAGCAGGCTTGCGCCCCCCATATCACTACAACTATGGATGAAGGGTTACTTACAGGAGCAGAAATGACTCAAAGACAGACGTATAACCACAGCCCACCACTGCGTGAGTGACAGCTCACAAAATTTGGAAGCATGAGGCACCCTGAATAGCCTGCAGTCAGCTTAACAGGTGGAGAGCGTCCTTTCCAGGTAGTTCAATTGGTCTGAGCCTCTCCCAAGCAGAGTGGCTAGTCTGCTTTCTCCATGTTGCCTGGATGGACTGAATCTTCCAGGCAGTTCAGTTTTTCCAGAAGTTTGTCTTTCAGCAGTCCTTACTTGGGAGCAGAGATTCCTAGTGAATCTGATCAGACTGGGAACTTCCTGAAGCTATTGTTTACTTCCTCAGCTTAATGAGCTCCCCTTCCGGTATACATCCTGTGTTTTAATAAAAGAACTCCAAGATGGGAGGTTTAAATCTCCCAGGAGACTGCCACATAACAAACATGGCAAAGAGTCAAGGTTTTATTAAAAAGCCTCTAGGTAGAAAATGTGGGGTGGAAGGAACGGCTGCGGCTGGAGACGTTAGCAGGCTAGAGTATGTTGAGAAATCTCCCAGCAGCAGAACTGTGGGAGGTAAGGAAAGAGAAGAGTAGTTGGAAGCTACATGTTGGAATTGGGGAGCACATGCCTCAGACACTTGGCTGAGGGGTAGCAGCTTGAGACAAGATTGAAGTAATCAATAGTGAGGGCCATATAAGTTTTTTTTTTTTTGACTGGGTTAAGTCATGAAACTCCTCTGTGAAGTTTAACAGAACCTTAGAATGGTCTGCTAACTGTGACCTAGCATTGTACTGCAGCGCAGCTTCAGTGATAAAAATTTTCTTTACACACAACGTGAGGAATGAATGACAGGTGTCAGAGCAGCAGAGAGACATGGAGGATATTTGCAGTTAGACTCCAGAAAGGTAGACATGACACCTAGAAGAACAGAGAACAGCATGTGTCTCTGAGGTCACAGATGTATTGTGGCACACGGTGACATCAGGCATGGCAGTTTAAAGACTGGAGGGTGAGTTCAATAGGTGACTACAGCAATTTGGATCGCTGTTGGCAGAATTTACAGAGATGCTGGAGGACAGAGGTACCTGAGGTGGGCAGTCTTGGCCATGCAGAGTAGTTAGGACGTAAGAGATTTTGAACCTTAGACATAGTGGCTGGCCCAGAGAGGGTGGTGGGCTCGTTAAAGAGAGGAAAGGCCCTTTGACCATTTGTGTCTTAATTGTGACTCTCTCCTTGAGTTCACTCGGCTATGAACTTGGACTCAACAGTATTTTAAGATTGGATAGAGTTGGAGAAACTGGCAAAGGAGATTTGATCCAGGTAAAATCAGCTACATCTGGGGATTCATCTCTAACAAATGTTGAACAAAAATTAGGAAATACATTATCAAATCTGATGGCAGACAGATGCTTGTTTTATGTGTTTTATTACCTTTAAATACTTTAAAACATTTAAAAATTAATATTTGGAACACTATCCAAAATCATTCATGATATAGAACAAGCCTCACAGATTCATCTCTTTATTGCTTTGTTGATGGACTCAAATCACTACTAGAATTGTTGGGATTCATGATGACAATGAAGCCTACGGATGCTGAACCACGTGAGGATGACACACAATATGCAAACTTGTTTTACAGCTAACCCTGGATGTGACCTTAAGCCTCTACCTTCAGTTTACTTTCCCCAGGTCGTATAAATGACAGTTTCCCCAGCAGGAAGAGGGCCTGCGTTGTCTGAACCAGCACATCGCATTCTGATGAAGGCATAGACTCTGAAATCCTGAGGGCTTTTAAGGGTCTCAGTCAGGTCTTTGAAATCCTAGCTGAAGATGTCGTGTGATTTCATGTAAGGACACATTTAGGTGACACGTATCCAGGAATGACTTCATGCTATTCAGAAGTCCATGTTTTAGGCAATAGTCTGGGTTGCGCAAAGTCACGGGGAGTTCATAGAAGTCACTTTATAACATAAACGTTGATGTTGACTCATCTCTGTGGTTTTAGGTCTTCTGGGTAGGCTGTTAAAAAATTTTCCACAATATATGAAATAAATCCAGGAGACTACTTGATTTAAATAAGCCTATTAAAGAGAAAATGCAACATACTTAAAAGACAAAGGTAATTGCCCATACTGTAAAAGAAAATGCTTGCATTGTACAAGTATGCCTGATGCTATTACCTTAAATGTCAAGATCTCCCACGCAGAAATGGCAAGTAGTCACAGTTGAGTGCCTAATCTCTAATTGACTAGTCATGGCTGCCTGGAGGAAGCATTAAGAAAAGACTACGTCTGGACTTATTGGTATATCAGTCGGAAGTGAGAGTTCTTCAGAAATGGCAGGACACACACGCACACACACACACACACTCAAGTCTCAATTGTTGCTAGACCACAAGATCATGAACCAATCTCTTAGAATGTATCTCCTTAGTTCACTTATGTTTATTCATACTTTTATGTTTATTCCCTATGAATTTTATGAGTCTTTTACTTATAAATTATGTTTGTATATTAGATGAGAAGATTCACTTTGAGAGAGTGGTTCCTGCAACAAGGGCACTGGAATATTTGAAATCAATGAGGGAGGCAGGATACTCAGGAAGAATTGCTATTGAGCTGACTCCAGCAGCTACAAGGTCATCCCTGACCCCGACCACCAAGACTGTGAGGTTGTGATCTTAAACACTTGTGTTTCTAGTCTGGGGGACCCCAGTCAGATCCTAGGGCCTTTGATTGAGGAATCTCAGATCCTGAAATTGGTTTTTTGTTCCATGAAGACAATGCATTCCAGTTGGTCACTTTATTGGTTGTGTTAATAATGCAAACAATTCCTTCACAAAAATGTCCCCAGGTAGTTTGACCAAACCTGTGGCAGCACATTAGCCAGATGACCGTCTGTCATGATGAGAAGAGCATCTTCTTGGTGGGGAAGGGGACAAGTGGCATTAGTCTTGCCATATGTCTGCCATCCACATACTGGTTGTATTTTAATATTCTTTTGATGGACAAAATCCATCAAAAGAATATTAATTTTATTATTAATTTTATTATTAATATAATATTAAAAGAAATCCCTTTGATGGACAAACTTTCAGAAGAGTGTTTTACAAATGACATAACTCACACCCAAGAGTTTTTCAAATGCAAGAAGATAAGGACCTTATATCTCACCAAGCACTTCCGGTAAATGTACATTTCACTTGCTGGTGCAATATTTCCTAAAGCTGTGTTTCCCATCCTTCCTTTGCATTCCAACCCTTGCATAATCCAGTTCCCATGAAAATTCACTCTTCACCCCCAAGCCCCAGATCTGAGCTACATGAACATCTCAAGTGAGAATGCTTTCACTTAGAGAAATTAGTGTGTGTAGTTCTCAGAAATTGACGACCAGTTACAGTACTCAAAATTCCAAACTGTCAAAGATCTTAACAGCCATTTGGTGTGTCTCTCTCTGCCTGGAGTGTTAGTTTTCATCGTGCATGTGCTGTGAGAGTCTGTAAACTTCACTTTGCTTTCTGCGCATCTACTCTCATCCAGGTCACCCGCTGTCTGTCAAACAATTGGGCTATTGTATCAAACAATGTGCAATTAAGAAAGCTGTTGGAAGAATCAGAGTGGAGGAACAGGTTCAGCCCTGTGTTTTCCTTAGAGATTTCAAGTAAGCCGAAAAACAATAACCTCTGTACAAAAACATCTTAGCATAAGAACATTCCGAAAACCTCAGGAAAGATTCCTGGGAACAAAGCAATGGTTAATAAAGGCATGGTACTTCAAAAAATACTTGCATGGACCTCAAATCTGATAAGTATTCTCATTTAGTGTATCCTCTCCCCACCCCCCAGACCATTTTGTATCATTTAGCATCGTGTATCTTCCTGGGTTTCTGCTCCTGCTGAAAACCTATGGACAGCTTGGGTCTGGAGTAATGTTGAGTGGTGCTGTAAGCTGTGGGAGGGTCCTGAGCAGTTAACATTGGCAGATTACAGTCAACCTAATGTCACCATCGCCAAAAGTTTGGCTCGTGTTATCCTCCGATAGAGTATGAAGCAGGAAATGAGAAAAACAGATCTTGTAAAAACCTGTCATCTCTTCTGTTTTAATGTTGGTGTCAGCTTACTCTTCCGACACAGGCTAAGTCTTGCTAAGCTTTTAGCACAAAGAGATGTCATGTGCATAAAATGCCAGAGTTCCAGTGATAGCAGTTTCTACAGGTAGAAAGTTCTAGAAGTTGATGTTTATTACCCAGGAAATGATGATGTCCACTGAGGACCTTAAAGAACAAAAATCAAATCCAAAAACCTGTGACGATTTTTGAAGTCACAATGTCTGGGATGAGTGTGTGCTGAGTGCTGTGGCAGGTATTAGAGGTGAACGGACTTCGCAGACAACCAAAGCAAGGTGGCTGTGAACAGCTGCCCAAGAAACCAGCATGCAAACGTACTGCTGCTGGAATTCAGCTCCTTCAGTCTTCTGCTTTCTGCTTTGCTGAGCTGCGAGGACAGGGCCTTTCTTTCCTTGATGTATTATAAATTTTAACCATCAGAGAACAAAATGTGCCAATGCTTTGTCTGCCTGTAACCACCTCAGGCCCATCATTGAGGCACAGTGAACTGGGCAGTGCAGCTTGTTAACCCCCAGGTCAAGGCAGACTGGTATAGGAAGGGCTGGCTGATATACCTGGGCTCACCCTGATACTGACTGCACGTTTTATCCCATGCCAGGATGCACCTGTATCCAAGCACCTACGTAGAATTCAGGCTTGTTTCTGTTACACCGGAGACAGTGAGTATATGCTACTCTGCCAAAACTAATAATTCTAGACTCCTGACTAGCCTGGCATTGTTTCCAAACTCTTTGTTCTCCTTCTTTTTGTGTTTTCATTACTAAACCCAGACTTACACATTTTGAGCTTGCTAACCTACTTGCTAGTGACTTGTTCTATTAGAAAACAAGCCAAATTAGACTGACCGGTTGGATGATGTTTACTATTTTACCAGCTTCTGAAAGCAGGGCATCAAAACATTTGCATTCTTTTAACACCAGCTCACAGAGCTGAAGCCAGTGAGGTTCTCCAGTAGCCCAAGTAAAAATTCTTTGCTCTGAATCGATTTGGTTGAGGTGAAGGTCTGAAATTGGGAGTTATTCAAAATTCAGGGCAGATGGTCTTTAGTGCTTTTCGGGACCCCTGGGTATTTATCAATTAGGATTCAGCCATATTGGCCTGTTCTCATTAGGTAATTACATTAAAAATATTCCCTATCGCAGGAAAGAAAAACCTAATTACCAGATCATGATTAAAACTTGTGCTACAGGCTGACCTCTTGACCAGTGGCATATGACCATGATAAAAGAAAAGCAAGCCAGGAAATTCATTAGGGGCTGACAGCGATGAGTGATCGCCCAGGAACCCACAGAGGAACTGCGCTTGCCCCTTTGGCCCTTTCTTCCCGTTCTTCATGATCACACGTCATGTTAGCAGTGCAGAGACAATGGGGACTGGCCACAACTTAACTTTGATAAATGTATGTCTTGATTTTTCTTAAAACTATTTTACTAGGCATGTCGTAGTCATGTGCCAGGTCGTATTTATGATATAACTGCAGGGCTTGATGTGGTAGGTATATTTTTTTAAGCGGCTTTCCATTTTTACAAGGATTTGAGGCTCAGAAGGTAAGGAGAATGTTCCTAATTCTTAATCAGTCAGTTTCTAAAATTTGATCTGTTGCCACGATTGAGAATGTGCACATCTGTGCTATACTTGTTTATTAAAGCCTGTCATTTCCAAAGAAAATTCTGACATAAGTTGCCCTATTTTCGTTTTTGGGGGCTGTGCTAGAATACCATATCAAAAAATAATGCTGGGGACAGGGGGTTCATTTGGCTACAACACCAGGGTACAGTCTATCCTTTCGGGAACGTCAAGGCAGGAACTTGAAGCAGCTGGTCACGTGCACAGTCAAGAGCATAGCTTAGCTTATGTTCATCCCACTTTCTCTCCTGTTAGAGTCCAGGACTCCAACCAGGGGAGTGATGCCATCCACACAGGGTGGCCTTCCCACCTCATGACTCAGGTGATGACATCATCATACCATTAGGACTGTGGGGTTCTGTGCCCATGAATTCCAGTAGAAATCCAACAGACTTCTCACTGTTCTTGGAGCACTTCCTCTCATTAACTCCTTTAGTTCACCAGAGGCAGGGCTGCATGTTTGTGTGTTCTGTTCAGTCCTGTCTCCGGTAGTGGACAGATTGGAACAGGCCTCACGAAGAAGGCAGTTTCTGAGAAGGAGAGATGCCTGAAAGATCAATTAAAAGGAGCAAAGGCTGAGCTGGTAGCAGGTGATTCAGGCATGTCGCATTATCTGCATTTGACAGGCCTAGACTTCCATTGTTTTATGTCTTAGGCCGTGGAGAAGTAATCTTATCTATTTCCTATTGAAGCTGGCTCCTGATAATACAGGTGGAAACTCATTGTCCTATTGTGAAGTCTTTGCACAGAGTACCCTTGCTCATGCCAGAGGTTTTGGGTGATGAGACTTCAACTCATATTTTAGATGGAAGAGAGGAGTCGCAAGTCTACAAGATCCAGACAAATCTACCACATGATCCGTGATCTATGTAAATTCCACTATGTGCAATCACCCGGTAGCCCTGGATGGTGTATAATATAGCATCTGTGGTCAGAATCAGGCTCAGTGAGGACATTCAATAATGAAAGATATGTGTGAATTATAATACAAAGCCATTTCCAATAGTCACTTTATAAAAGCTTTACCACATCCCTCTTCTCAGACAGCACAATGTCCAAGGGCAGGAGAGAAGCCATAGGACAGGTCCTTCTGATGAGAGGTTAGTTTTGGAATGCTAGGTGGAGTGGCTCAATCCCCTGGACTGTATCCCATTGGAAGAAGCAGCCTGTCTCCAAGTGTAATCTTGACACTTGAAGTATAAGAATATACCATTCTAAAAAGCAATTAGTATAAAAAACAGAGAAATGTATGGATGGAACACTGTTTTCTTCTGTTTTGGCTGCATGCTCTTGTTTGGAAGCATCAGACGGACAGATGTGTTCTGTCTCCAGAACAAGTTTACCTGTAAATTCTATGCACCTGTTAGTTTGGGGGGGAAAAAGATCAAACAAACAAAAACCAGTGGTTAATGAAATTCAGACTGAGGATCCTATTATAGTTCATCCTGGTCTTGTAACTTCACATTTAAAATACATTGAAATTTCAAAGCAGTTCCTCAAGTAAGTAGAACAGATATAAAGAATAAGGAGGAATATACACTGGAAATAGAGGGAAACAAAAGAGCCAATATCATGGCCATAGAAGACCTGCATGGATTAGGGTTTGTTTGCAGCTGTGTGTTAGAGGCCACACCTTGATCTCACTTAGGCTCAGATCTAGAGAGTGACCCTGTGATACCCTGCCCACCTTCAAATCATTAAATAGGAAATGTTTGGCAATTATTTGATCTTTGTGTATGAACAGAAGGTATGTACATGTTAATGTTGATGTGTGTACATATGCCTCTGTGTATATATATGAACAGGCTGAAGGTCGTGTGTTCCGCGTGTGATTGATTTCCACATCATCATCATCATCATTAATGTGTGTGCATGTTTGTGTGTGTCCTAGTTTCATTTCTGTCTCTATGTTGAAAAAAATTAGTCTGACAAAAAGCAACTTTTCAGAGAAAGGAACTTCCAATTCTAGGTTGCAGTCCATCGCTGTGGGGAAGTCAAGGCAGGAACTTGTACGAGCTCTTCACACCATATCCACAGGAAAGGGGAAAGAGAAATGAATGCTTTTCTCTTATGCGCTTCTGGACCAAGGACAGGGTGCCACCAACAGTGGGCTCTGTTTTCCTGTGTAAATTAACTTAACACATGCCCACAGCACCAACCCAAAGTAGACAGTCCTTCATTGGGACTTCCTGTTTTGAAGCAAAGTGTTTGATCCTACTACTTCTGCCTTGCCCAGCACTTTAAGTCAGCTGGTTCATGAGATTCTAGGAGAATTCTGCTGTCCCTTCTTCCCATCTTGCCTTAAAAGCACAAGGCTGCAAAGGCACACTGCTCCATACAGATTTTTTATGTGGCTTTCAGGCAACCAAAATCAAGTCGTCAGGCTTCGACTGCAGGCACTTTCACCCATGGAGCTAACTAGTTCTATTGTGATTGTTTGAATCGAGATCTCTCACTAAACTGAAACACATTGACTCAGCGAGACTGGCTGGCCAATGAGCCTGCCTCTACCCTGCCCCAGTTGATACTACAGATGAGCAAGGTTATACACAGCTTCTCTGGGTGAATGCTGGGGCTCTGAATGACGTCATCATGCTTCCCAGAAATCCATCTGCCCACTGATGCAGCAAATTAACAGCTAGAAGAATAATTTTTTTAAAAAAAATGACTTAGGAATCAAAACACTGAATGTACAAAGTAGAATAGCTAAGCTTCTTCAATAATTTTGAGCAAGTGGACATAATCTACCACAAGTCTGCGCATGACTTCCAACCCACAAAGCTGGAACCATTCTTTCCTTGTCTGCTATAACCTGATCCTCTATCAAGTTATCACGTCCTATTTAGCTCCTTGCTCTCTTATGATATCTCTCATCTCTTGGTTGCTTTGTCATACAATAGTTGCCCTAAAGCCTCTCCTATTGTCTCATGCTCCCTCCTTAGGCTAACTTGTCTGTACCAGGTGGACAATTGTCTCATCCAACACTTTTACGCATCTTGAGCCCCCAGCTTGAGTTCAAGGCCCAATTATTCAATTGTCTGCTTGTCATTCCATCTTGGAAGTTTCAGAGAAAGCTGAAACTTGATCCATGCAGAAAGTTAAAGTTATATAACTCTCCTTGTTATGGTCTGAATCCGAGATGATATAAAACACGCCTGGGATTTGAAATCTCCTCCTCTAGTCTGTGGTGCTCTTCTGGCGAGCATGGAGCCTTCATGAGGTAGCAGCTGGCTGGCTGAGTCAGTTACTAGAGGCATGCCTTTATATGACCCTCCGCCTGGGCCCCACTCCCTCTGCTTCCTGGTCCACAGCCATGTGAGGAGCTGCCACTTATTTCCGCCTCCATGAACTCTGCCATGGAGGACTGAAATCTCTCGGACACTCTCAGCCTTTCCTCCCTCGTTTCTTTCAGGCATTTTTGTCACAGTGACACAAAGAACTATCCGATACACTCACTCTCTGTCACCTTCATTTGCTGAGAAGTTAGTACCAGCAACATCAAGTCCCACAAACTAGACACCTAGGAGTCATCCTCAACACCCCCTTCTGTCTTACCTAAACATTTATCAGCAAACAGTTTTCATATACCAAGGTGGCTCTCTCTATTATCTCTTTGTAAATGAATGTTACTTTCCTCTTGGGGATTTGGAATTTGCACATCAGTCTGCTGAATGTTCCTATTTCCATTTGCAGGCTAAATTTAATCTTCTCTGGGAACTATTTCCTGGACACCAGGAAACAATGGTGTCACAATGAAAACCCAACTCCACACAAAACACTGATTAATATAGTGTTTTTCTTTTCTTTAGTTACTAAATGATTCATCAGCTACTTGCTGAGCTTCAGAGAGAGGATCACAAAAGTGGAAAATAACAATTAAATTCCCCCGAGGACTATTAATTGCCAACAGATTCTCTTGAACCGTTTGCCTTATATAATGAAAACTATTCCTACACAGTAGGCCTTGCCATGTTCTGTGTGAATGTACACACGTACAAACACAATTATCTTTTCTAAGTCATGCCTTTATGTCTTCACTCTATTATTATCTTCAAAAATAGGGCAGAGAGCAGGAAGCCACAATTCTTAATTATTTTTCCACAAAACACGTATCTTTGAGTAGATACTATTTGTATTTAATTATTACTGTTTCCTGAGGAAATATAAAATATTACAGATGTTTCTTCAGATGAAGGTATTCTAGTTCCCTCATATTTGAATTAAGTATTTGCATAAACATTATGTATTAGCATAGCACCTGGAGGGCGAGTGTGTGTGTGTGTGTGTGTGTGTGTACCTGTCCCACAGTTAGAACTGTGTAACACCCTCTTCTTGGAGTGTGTCTAGTGTGTTTTCCATATGCACAGCTTGTTCTTTAAGAACTGAATTTTGAAAGGATAAAAACTTATTCTGAAAGTAGCTTATCCCTCTCCCATCCCGAATTATCCCGAGAAGGTTTATCTTTGTATAATTCTTACATCTGGTGCTCATGAGATGAGGACAAAAGGCAGGGTTCAGAACATTTCTTGTTAATACTTTAGTGGTCATTCCTGTCACTTAAACAACAGTAACCTAGGTTTTCGACACACAGCCACAATGCCAGTTTGCTTGTATGACAGTCCATAGCAGTCTGAAGCAGTAGTCTAGGCAGCAAGTCCAGGCAGTTGACTAGTGTGCCTAGTTACGGTTTCCCCTCTCAGTCAGGTTTGGGACAGCCATTTAAGGCAACTGGCCTAATGTGGTGGTTATGATGCACACAGACACCCCGAGGGTCTCAGAAAGGCAGACCTCCAGACCCAGCTCTGCCGGAAGAGCAGTGCATATCAAATTCTGGAATCCTCTGTGTCTTGGCAAATGTCACTATCATTGACTACTCCTCCCAGCACTAACGATAGTTCCTTGAAACAAAATGATGGATTACTTTTAAATGGACACATAGTATTTGTACATATTTGTAAGGTGCAGTACTATAATCTGACATATGCAGACAGTGCATAATAATCAGATCAACGTAGCTGGCAAATCCCCATCTTCAAACATGATCGCTTGTCTATGTTGGGAAGTCTTAAACTCGTGAATTTATTCTAAAATGATAGAGTAGGCAGAACTCGTCCGCTTTGACACTGTGTTTGGTTTCCCAGGAGTCACCCTCTCCTTTTTTCTTCTCCCTACTCCTTTCTTGGCTTCTATTCTATTCCTCTCTGTAGTCTACTCTCCACCTTTCTGTGATCTGATATTTTAGCTTCTAAAAATGAGAGAATGCAGCATGTATCTTTCTGTGTCTGGTTTATTTTACTTAACACACTTTCTTCTCCAGGCAACTGCAGAAGGCACTCTTTTAGGGCTTACTGACATCTCTCCAACACAATAACCCCTCATCTGAGGTCTGGTGTCTCCATCTCAGTTACTGTGCATGAGGACACCTGCCCACTAGTTGATTTAGCATCAGTGCATCCCAATCTGGTTCAGACATCCAAGGAAACACGATGCACAGGCACTTCTCTTTGGGAGAGAGACCACATGAAAAGACAAGGAACTCTAAGACACCAGAATGAAAGAGACAACAACAGTAAGAGCTGTGAATTTATGGGGAAAATAGATGTTTGGAAACTTCTCAGTGGAAGGTGTTGGGGGGTGTTGAGTCGACACTGTAGGATGGCCAAGTTTCAGTGGGGAGCGGGGCTAATCTAATTTCTGTTTTACAACTAGGGAGTCGTAGAAACAAATTAAATCTCATGTCTCCTACTTCGTCTAGAAGAAAGGTACATTTTAATGTATGGCTATTGATTAAGTAGGCAAGATTAGATCTAAAGAGTTCACTAAGCTTAAGGATATAGGATGATAACTTTTAAGGGATTCTTGTTTCTAAGTAAAATCTATATAAGGTAATAAATTTAAGAATGTTTTCTAGAAGGCCAAAAATTCAAAAAAATAAAATAAAATAAATAAAATAAAATATTAAAAAAATTCAAGTTCAATGCAAATAGAAAACCACTGGTCAAACCATGAATGTTTAACAAAAGGGAATTGGGATTTTTGCCCAATAAAGGCAATAAAACTCTATGGACATAGTTGCTATATTATTAGCAACCATAGAAAAAGAGGTTGGATGTCACCTACAGAGTTTCTTGGGTCTTTAATCTTGTGATTTTTATTATAAATAATGTGTGTGAGAGAGGTAGCTCATGGCATATTCTGTTATCATTATGGTGGCCCTTTGGGCGTCTAGAAGTAGAGGGGAAGAAAAGTAGGAGGAAAAAATGAAAAGAGGAGAGGGACAATTATGGGATAGAAAGATTAGTAGGTGTAAAAATCATCACCCTTCTTTATAAGAAACCACATTGGCTTCAACCAACTCACCATCATTTTCCAATAACATGTATGTAATAAAACAAAATAACCCACGACTTTGCTGCACCTATTTCAGATACAAAAGGCAAGCGCTTAAAATGTCTCAGGTATTCGGGATACAAACTATCTTGACTCGACTTCAGAGATCTTACAGTCTAGAAGGGAAACGAACACAGTCTTTAGGCCAAGAAATCAACCTTGGGAAGGGTAGAGGAGAGGAAGGCCATTTCCGAATGTTTTACATTAGCAGAGCGTATGTGCCATTTTCAATTACACACATCACTAAGTCAAATGGCAAAAATGTTTCACAATAAGAACAGAGCACCTCCAAATGAACACTTTTGATTTTGAGATTTATAGCAATTATAAACCCCTTCTTTTAACTTCACACTGCTGCCATTTCTCCACGTTGCTTCTCTACTGAAGCAAGATTTTAAAGCGGAGGTGGGCGCTTCCCCCACATTCTCTAAATGGCATCTAGGCCACAACAACCTACAAAACTAGCTGCCATGCTTCATGATTCTCAGTACCAGACTCAAGTTGAGTGCTTTAATTATCACACATATCTTCCACCTTTAAGGCTTGATTCCTTTTGCTTGAGGCTGTGTCTTCCTAACGTTTTGTATCCTGGTAGTTGCCAGTCCACCCACCCCTGCTGCTTTTGATGGCTTCAGCGTGCTGACTTTGTAGTTAAGACAAACTAACAGAAGGACAAAGCAAGCATGGAAATCAAGGACACTGAGAGGGACACGTCTAAAGGAGGAGCTATAGGCAACTGAACAGACTTAAACAAATACATAATGTGCATAGTTAATTTGAAGGAGATTACATTGTCGAAAACAACCAGCTTCTGCTGTTATTGTGGAGCAAAAACAACTATCAGTGGAGAAGGATTATTGCCACTAAAAAGGCGGATACATACCAAAGTCTACTTAAGAGGTAACCTTGGAAGACAATAGGAAAAAAAAAATCTTCCTGAAGCTGAATCATAAGTCACCAGAAAGATTTATTGTAAAGAAATGGCTCATGGACTTATGAAGGCTGTTAGTTCACACCTGCTGTGCTGACTGGCAGCGCTGAGACTCAAGACAAGGAGTGGTGCTGCTCCAGGCTAAACCTTGTCAGGTGAAAACCAAAAAGAGTGGGCAATGAGGATGCTGCTGGGAGCATCCTCTCTGGCTCAGGAAGTCCATTATCTTCAGGGTTCTCAGCTCTTCTACTTACTGAATGTGGTGGAATCAAACTATAGAGAAAAATTTACTTTGCTCAAAAGCATGCAACTATTTAATTTTGTTGAGACAGTTTCTATTATTGGTTTATTGAGTATAATTTTGTTAAAAGATATTGCATGTTTAAATGATTTTCTGAATCAGTTGCATTGCTCATGTGCTTTTTCTTCATTCTTTTAATGTAACTCGTTGCACCGCTTAGGTTTTATATGTGAAAACATCCTTGTATTCCACTAACAATATGTGCCCATATTACCGATTATTTGGATGACAAAGGGCTTCCATTATAGAAGTAATGCAAGACTATTTACCAGCTATCTTGAAGGATCATGAAACTAGTCGAAGGGCTGGAAATTCTGATACGCTCAATTCCTAACCTAAAAGCTTACGTCATAGACGTGAAGTTAAAAATAGTAAGTAGGGAACATAAACAATGAAGCACGATTATCTATGGAGTTCAGTTTTCCCAGCATTTTAAGAATTTTCTCTATATAAAAGCCATTGTTGTATAGTGTCTTTCTCTAGCTGTAATGGCTGGGCAATTCTTACCTCACAGAACGATGTGGAAAGCGTTCCTATTTGATTTGTTAGGTGTTTGCAGATTGTAGTCATTCTCCCACCACCACCAAAACAAAGGCTTTAATACTTATTTACTATTTTTGCATATGTAGGTGTGTACGCCTGGGTGCCACAGCCCACCTCTGAAGGTCAGAGAATAACCTGCCGGAAGAGTTATTCTCTCCTTCTACCATGTGGGCTCTAGGAATAAAGCTCAGGTCTTTACACTCGACAGTAAGCACATTTACCTGCTAGGTCCCCGCCAGCCTGTTCATTCTTGTAAAAGCTCTTTTCACTTCACCCCTGGGAACATCAGGCCCTGAGATTTTGTTGCTATTGGGATATTTTTGATCTGTAATCCAATATCTGTACTGGTTATAGTCTTAATCAGATTTTCTATTTTTTTGTAATTGATAAATTCTTTCCAAAAATTTTCTATTTTGTCTATTATCTAGTTTTTGGAGTACAATTATTCACTGTAGTCTTTTGTAGCTTTTTGGTTTCTTCTGCAGAATTATGCCCACTTTCAGTTCTGATTTATAGTTTATTTTGTTCTCTCTCTCCCAATGAAAACTCTTTCGAATAACCAACCAACCTTGATTTTATTAAATTTCTCTGTTGTTTTTTCCCTTTTATTCCATTTATTTATTTAATAGTTCTTTCTTTCTGCTAGCATGGGTTTAGTTTGGGTTCTAAACTAACAGTCTTGATCGCCATCTTCCTTACTCTTAATGCATCTCTTCGTAGATCTACATTTTGTTGTGTTGGTTTTTGTTTTCATTCACCTTAAAGAAATTCTTGACTTCCTTAGTATCTTCTCTGGTCTATTTTATGTCATAAGATTTTTAAGGTTTAACTACTATTTTACCATTAGATCTCAATACTTTACAAAAAACAAGTCTAGATTTATCTTATTTCATATGTATGTGTGCTTGCCTGCCTGCCTGTATGTGTGTCACATGTGTACCTGGTGCCCTCAGAGGTGAAAAGAGGGTGTCAGATCCTCTGAAACTGGACTTACAGAGGATTGTGAGCTGCCACGTGGGTGCTGGAATTGAACCCTGCCCTTTGCAAGAACAGCAAGTGTCTTAACTGCTGAGCCATCTCTCTAGTCCCACCCCAAATTCTGTCTCATGCTTGTTAGATTTCCCCAAAATCTTCTTGTGAAACTATTCAACAGTTTTTCTGTAGCCTTCCTCATGCAGTCATGACATGGAATCAGTCATGATATTGCATGCCATTCTGCATGTTCTCTAGAGAGTTTTGCCTTTCTCCTCCTCCTTCCTGTCCCAGTCAGATCTAACAACATCCCCCATCACTGCTGGTAGCCATAGTTTAGAGATTCTCTGTCAATTTCATTCTGCTTGAACTATTCTGAGATTTTTGGAGGACAATGACATAAATATTTACTAGCTACCAGTGGCAGAGCAGAAATTAAGGGCTAGAGACACTATCAAGATTTTACTTCACAGACATGAGTGCAAAAATAATAAATATAAAACAAAATAAGAGACTAAAAAATCTGTGAAGAAAATAGCAGTATAATGTGAAAAATGGAGAAAACCAAGATACTTTGAATAGGATTTGGGGGAGGGGGCATCATTCTGAGGTGTGGTACTTGAACTAGACTAAGTGTTCAGGAATACTGGGCATGTGAGGAGATGGGTAAGGATGGTCCAGACTGAGGGAACAGACTTAAGCAAACGAATGGAGGAAACTTGCTACACTACAAAATGGTTGAAAAGAAGAGCCTGAAACATTTTCTGTTCAAGGGCTTTGGAATCCTTACTATTCATTTGCCAGGGACAAATACTGCTAATTTAAAAATTATCATAAGTCACGTGTTTTCCCCTTTTCAGATGCTGCCTGGTTACCCTCTCCAACCTCCCAGCAGCTCCTTTCTTGGAGACTTGAGGAGGAAGACCGAACTGTTGCTTTCTCTCTGACTTTCCTTAGTGGTCAGGTTGTCACATGGTTATGTCTGTAAAGGAGGAGGGATCAAAACTGATAGGGGAGGGACAAAGTGAGAGAAGACATTGTGATTGGATGATTCATGTCCTGAAATGGCCAAGGAGAAGTCTGACACTGTTAAACTTGACCACATTTTTGAAATGGAAATCCTGCTACGAAATCATCACTCATTTCCAGCTGGTGGTAAGAAAGACTTAGGAAAATGTTTCCTGTCGATTTACCTACAAGTCTATCATTTTCGTTTGTTTGCTTGTTTATTTATTTTTTGAAAGTCAGTTTAAAGGGCTGAGTTTCTTTTTGCCCTGGCTTAGGACAAAAGGAAAGGCAAGCTACAAGTCATTGAGCAGAGACCGAGAACTCGGAGGAATCTGAGCATCACCACACAACTCCCCAGCCCCTGCACAGACTTCACAGAAATCTAAGGAGACTTTTGATGAGATGGGAAAATTCAGCGTGTCTACTTCCCACTCACCTTAACCAGGTCTTAAGGGACAAGGTGATTTCTTGATGTCTGGATCGCACAAAGCATCGTTTATGCTTTAACAATGTTTAGGCATGAAATTTCCTGCCTGAAACTTGAGACATAACTGCTGATTTTTTGGGGTCCATCTTTTGAAGGGGAGGGAGGTACATACTGAGGGACTGAACTAGAGAACAAAAACCTAGAAGGAAAGTCTATGCTTGGGATCACTAGATGGAGGAGAAGGTGCCTGAGTGAGCAGAAACTCCGAAGCTCATTCCAAGTCTGATGTTTTCCCATGCGTGCCTTTCCAGGTCTACTCTCCTTTCTCTTAGTGCATCTTAATGTTTCTTTCCTACTTCTTTGGCGTTGCCCCAGCCTTCCCTAGCACCCAGAGACTGCTCCTGTTGTCAGTGTCCTATCCCCACATCCTTCCTAGGTACCTTTCCTAGGGTTCTTGTGTTCCTTTCTGATCTGGGCACCTGAGCTGATAGCGTGGTGGCCGGGCAGCGCAATGCATGTCTAGACTTGACTGCAACTTCCCTCTCCCTTTCCAATGTCATGGAGAGTAGGTAGTGGAAGAGAGGTTGCCTAAGCACCCTTTGAGGCTATGTTAAACCGATAGCTTGTTGTGGTTTTCCAGTAGCTACTCAGTTTCTGACGCAATAGACTAGCCAGTGTTAACTCTTTCCAGACCTCTACCGTCAACGCTTTACCTCAAACTCCGTTTTCCCTCTGTTTAGCTTGCCTTCCGATTTAGCTCATGTGACATTTGGAGGAGAGAGATTACTTTATTCTCTGACACTTAGTAATTTAGGCTGCATATGGTATCAGTGCTATAATCATTACTCTTAGTTAGATCAAATTACATTGCCTTCCTTATGTAACGAGTGCTTTAGGGATTTTTTTTAGGGAAAAATCCTGGAATCGAGGGGGCTCTATAGGCTTCATTCAGCCACCATCTCTACATGCCAGAGAAATGGTGAGGGGGCAGACAGGAGAGTTAATGTATGGACATCGTGAAGGGAGGCAGATAAAAGATTCCAGTAACTCCATGTCCACCTTTGTAGTACTGACATGAGCTTTAGACTGAAATGAAGAAGAGAGGCAAGTACAAAAGTCACACATCTTTCAACAGTCTCGGTTAGGGCACAGGCTCTTTAATCATTGCTTCAGCTCCACGAAAGTCCCTATTGCTTACCATGAAAAGCTCCTGATTCCCAGGTGATAATTGCTTCTCCATGGTGCAGCCTCACCATCACAGATAATTGTCTGGGTGGGGGTCTCGGGGATTTTCTGTTCCTGGAATGCAAGGGGACTGCATGTTTTGGGTTATGGCTATTGACCTTTGGGTGCCTAGGGTGGGGAGGGTCATAATATCTGGAGTAGGACATTACAAAGAGCTGACAGGAAGAGGCTTCAGTCCCTCTGATCTTTGTGTCTGCTGTCCAGAAGGGGGAGAAAGGGCAAGGTTGGTTCCTAGAAAGACTCCTCACATAACCAACATGCCTGTGCAGAGAGGTAAGTAGCATCTCACAATAAAGGAGACAAATGCAAAACAGAGGTGGGGTGCCAGGCTTTCCATCTCTTTGAAGGCCCAAGTGAAGAGTCAATGCCATTTTAGCCCAGCAGCTTCCAAGTGCCTGTTATAATTACAGGGTTGCAGAGGACTTGGAACATCTGATTTTAAGCTAATTGAGGACAGGGATTACATTGCTTTGTAGCTTTATACTTTCTTTAATTAAATAAAAGTTAAAGAATAGAATATGTAACTTGATAGGCTTAATGAAATTAAGGTAAGCCCTGGATTTGCCTCCAACATACTGATTAAAAAAATACTTAAATTGAATCATCGAAGAAAGACTAATACATTTTTATCCTATTATAAGCACATTAGAAAAATGTACATGTACTTTCCAAGGTCAAAACCACCCACTTCGTGCAAAAGGTCTTGATGTCAGCTGTCCTCACCAAGGCCAGATGGGCTGCCTTGAGGAACTTATCTTCTTGTATCTAGGGGGAGATGCATGTGGCATCTTTTATGATCTGAAGCTATTTTTTTCAGATCATTTGCAAACATAAGATTTATTTTTAATCCTTTAACACATTTCTCTATGTGGATGTTACTGCCATAGTCCCTCATGAGGACAGGTGTTGCTTCGGTTAGAATAAGACTTCAAGTAGGAAATATATTTCAACTGCTTGGGAACATTTTCACCCTCAGCACAAAACCCCTTATTAGGTGAATGAAAACTGAGGTCCCATTAAGTCACCGTAAAGCAAGACCAAGGAGCTTTGCCTTTGTACAATGTGAAACCTCTTTTCCTCCTTGTTCCCGATTACCCACCATCGTGTGGTGGCCACCCACAGGTAAAAGAATTCTTCCATGGCAATTGAAAAGAGGGTGATGGGCCAGAAAGGCCTGAAGACGAGTACAGAAACGAAATCCCAGGACTGGCTACTGCATCAGGAGAGATCTGCAGAGAAGATAGCGTGAGTGCTGAAAAAAGAGTGAGCTCACTTAAAAGAAATTTCCCCTGCATCCCTCAAAGACGTCACTAAATCAAATTTCTTGCTTACTTGAACTTTTCCCTCTGTAAACTGGAGTCTCTGTGACTTCCTGCAATCATGCCTGTAAATTCATAACACAATTTAATCTGTAGAATCCTCTTCCTCATCCTTTTCCCTAAAACAACAGTATGAAATTCTTGGTACTTGGCTTCATCACGCAGGAAGTCAAGGCATGGGTGTTTATGTGAATGTCTTAGAGCCAGTGAGTCTCAAGTTGGGGTCATTTGTTTCTGTGATGGGTGGGTTCCTAAGATACGTTGCTTACAAGCTTGCAAGTCTCATTCTGATCTGGCCCTGCTTTTCCACTTTCATTTTGCAATCTCTTATCCACATGGAGCATCTCCCCCAACTTCAGTTTTGCCATCTTTCTGCCTTCTGAGATTTCGCTTTGGCCCTTAACACTCGGTTTCCTGCTTTTCCCTAACTCCTGGGCAATCTCCACATCTTATTATGTAAGTGATGTCTTTCACAAATCTACACTAGCCAGTCATGTCTGTGTTCTTCCCCCATTCTGTCCTCCTCCCATAATACNCACACACACACACACACACACACACACACACCCCTTCAGGTTACCGACCTCTGAAATACCCCAGGCTGCTTTCTCTGCTCTCACCTCTGTATCTGTCACACGTAATGTATAGTAATTGTCTCCCTGCTGATTTGTGAGTCTTATAAGGACAGCAGACAGCATCCTTTTCATTCCCAGCGTCTGGTTCAGGAGAGGTGCTCAGTGTTTATTTTTTTCCTGGTTGACCCTAAGGGCTCACAGAGAAGGGTGTTTCTTACTGAACGTCTTTCTTCTGGCCATCTCCACATCTCCTTTATCACCTCCTTAAATATTTTAGCCAAATTACAGTTAATTTGACTTAAAAGTGTGTCCTATATTTAGAAATAAAAAGACTCTCTAGTAAGTTGGTAGCCTTGGGAGACCAATGCAAAGAGTGGATGTCGCTTCCAGTGCAGGAAAAAGGAAAAATCAAAGATCCCACACTGCTACCCCCTCCTGATCACATTTTTTCCCTAGTATCTACTTTCCAGCCTCAGATTCTAGTCAATTCTATCTTTAGATAATCTGTCAAGACTCGTGAAACATTTCTGTGAACCATTTTTTAATCTCTAGAGAGCCAACTCACAGGTCAAAATCACAATAAAAATGAAAATTTATAGGAGTCTCTCGCCATGTAGAAAAGGTGGTTTGCTTTCTTGGTCCAAGTGTGTTGCAATCGTGGAGTCTTCCTGAAAACCAATTCCTGAACATTTCCCCATCCATAAATTTTGTGATGTCTTCCTAAAATTCTTTGTTCGGTTTCTCCATCCTAACACACAACTTTGAGAAATTGGGTACATTCTGGTAAGAATTGCTTAATCCAAGGGAATGAAGCTTCTTAAAGGTTATGTGCCTTGAATTACATCCAAGCTCTCCACGAATGAGCTGTGTAAATCTTGCCATATGTTCTTGCCATATTGGTGCATCTGAATAGATTAAGATATTTATAAAATGATCTAGGTATATTTCATTGATTGAGGAAAACTGTTTTCTGACTATTGAGATAATTTAGTATCTGGCACCATTTCATTTACCTAGATAAATTGGTTAAAACAAACCTATAAGGCCTACTTTATTCTGTCATCGTGCTTTTTTTTGGTATGGAGAAGGTCTGGGGAGCAGCTGGCCACCAGCTGGAGCCTCTTGCTGTTCTACTGAAGTGAAATTGGGACTTTAACAAGCTTAATTACAACAAGATTTCACCTGCCTCTCAGAACTAGGAACGCTTACACCCCTTTTCCCCCCACTCCCTACTGCTGGTTGTTTGGGGGGCCTGTTTTCAATATTTCTGCCCAGACCATATATGATCTGAAAGCTTTATAGTCAGACTCTGGATTTAATTACAGCGACAAAAATGTGTAAATTAAACCTAGCTTCTCTTGCTAAGGTGAGACCAGGACTAGAGGTGGGTGAGCTTAGAGGAAATGGTTGGCGATAATTTAAGCTCTCCGAGGTTATCTACAGACCGAATTCAAGTGATGAATCTGGCTAGATTTATGCTTCAATCAATTGATGGGAGCCATATGCTCAAACCGTTCATCTTGAGAGAATACCTTTTTTCACTTTATGGTTCTCTTATGCACAATGCATAGCAGAAGCTTCACATTTGGCTATAAGCGGGCAACATACTTCCCAACGTAGCTCTTACACTTCCCACCATAAAATTGACCCTTAGGAAATATCACTATTTAAGAGTCCGTTTGAATCTGCAACAAAGCATTATTAACCGCACACTTACACATGTTAATTTTCCCTGTATTTCTTTTAGCAAGAACAGTTAAATGCTATGTTTAACTACTATGCCCTACGGTGGTGTGGTTTGGGGACATGAATAAATGTTGCCTGCCTCTTTAAGAGAACGGCAGCCAGGAGTGGCTAGAGAGAAATTTTAAATTATCTTTTAACAGGAAGAGGAAAATGTGATGAGAACCTCTGGTTGGTGGCAATAGGAATAAGACAATGTGAAAACTTTGACAAAAAGTAAATCCCTTGTTGCTTTTTTTGTGTTAAAAGACTTCTAGGACCTGAGCACCCAGAGAAGTAATGAGAAGGAATTAGATATTGGAATGAAAGAAACAGTGTGACCCTTTTGGGTTTGTGTCTGCAGCTTTCGTCTAGTGGCTAGGATAACTGCATATTTATTTGCCTAGTTCCATTGGGATTAGGGACAGTTTATAAATCTTGGAAAGAGTTTTGGACAGTTGGCTCAGTTCGGCATTCTAATAGACAGGGTTCTCCACGTTGAAAACACGGCTTTTGTTTTAAGAACTAAAGCAAACATGTAATGTTGAATGAGAGATGGGCACATGTTGCAGAGAACCATCACATGTGGAAGTGTAAGAGAAGAAATGTTTCTTGCAAATATACACATTATACTATATGACTCTTAGTCCATTTTTCACTTGGCCTAACAGGAAAGTTCGGAATTTCTCAAGCAAGTAGACATAGCCTCCAACTCAAATCTACTTCTTTGTAGTCTCCTCTGACTGTCCCTCCTGCCCACCCCCACGCTCCCACTCCAGCAGGATTACCCTTGCCTTCATCTCCGCTGGCATCTCTGTTAACAGCGCATTCCTCCACTCTATAGCCCTTCTCAAATGGCATTGTAATTATTTGTTTACATGTCTGTCTCCATCACCAGACTTCCAGCTCCTCCAGGACTGAGACAGCATTCTATTTCATCCACTTGGTAGACCCACAGGCTGGCGGTGTCTGGCACATGACAGGCTTACAACAAATGTGAAAGGAGAAAGGGTGTGGGGGTGGCGGTTGTTAATGAATGAGTCTAAATTGTCATCTCTGATTTGTTCGGCAGCCAGATCATAATATTCAAGAAAGAAACCCCATCCTATTGCTTCAATGTCATATGGTCTTTTTCTGGGGAAACTCCTGAGCCTTTAACAGGCTTCTTTACTCATGACATTATTCCACAGCGGTGACAACATCTTGGTAATTAAAGCGCGCACACTATCAAATCATATATCATTGAGGTGTGACCTTGGAATCTACAGGTGTGTTTTAGGTTTCAACTCTAATTTAGTCATAAAAAAAAGACACAATATGTACTGGGGTCTAAAACTTGGTAACTAATGTCTAGGATCTTCTAATCTCCTTGCACTTATAGTGTATAAATAAACTAGAATTTATTTCTATAAAAAGAAAGAGTGTTGCATGGAAGCATTGAGATGATGAGGTAATTTTGTCACTAAATGGCATGCTTCAAAGACCAAAGCTGCCGTCAGTGTTGAACCGTTAGGATGGCGGCTGTAAAGCCTGCTGAGGGTTGGGTTCATTGCTCGGACAAATGTTTTGGTCTCATTAAAAAGGAAAGTACATTTTACTAAGCTTTCCTCTTGTTATGCAAATTTACGAGTGTCTAGGAAAAGAATCATTATTAGATTTCATCCATTTACACTTGAGTCATTAAAGAGTATTCGGTAATTGATGAGAAAAATCTTTTTATTGGCTTCACCTTTATTATTTTAAACTCCATAAGATTCTTTTCTTTAATTCTGACATTTAGCAATTGAACCAATCAGACAGACTAACTTTATATATAATTGCCCCTAGTACTTACTTTATCTAAAGAAATAGAAAAGGAAATTCATTCACTCTCCTCAAAAAAATGATGTCTGATAGGCTAGATTGCTGTCTTATAAAGAAACATGTATAAAATTAACATCTCACAAAACCGCAGTAACACATAAGACTTTAGGAATCAGGGAGATATAAATCAATAAATCAAACAAACATACAGCTAGATTATCAGACGGCAGCACAATTTCAGGAGTAAACAGAAGCACAATAAATACTAACATGGATTAACTGATCACGGTACCAACTAAGGTCAGAGAAAAGTCTAACATTTTTGGTTTGGTAATTAAGACAATAGAACGGAACACTAAGGACTTGTATTTATTTTTTTATTTTAAATTGAGGCATTTAAAGAATTTCAGTTATTGTGGGAGGTCTCCGAGAGGCACATGTTGATTTCTGTGTCATGTGCTGCATACTTTGGACCCCAGCGAGAGCACTGTGGTTGATTTGACTTGATGAGAACAAAGAAAAGGGTTACCCAAGATGACAGCATTTCTGATCCATCAGTGTTGAGCTTAGAACAGGGTTGGAATGGAAAGAGAAGACATTTTCATTCTTTCCCCTTTCCCAACATTCCCAAGCTAATCTAAACTGATTGGCATGATGGCATCCTCTGAGAAAGGGGCACCAGAAAGAGAGATATTCCTGTATTTCCTGGGTCTATACTTGTTTTCCCTTGGACTGGAATTTTTACACTCTTTGCAATTGTTATCTGGAAGGAAGTCTGCTTTACTTAACATTTTCTCACTCCAAGCCAGTGTTGTCTAAAAGGTGGTTCAATTTCCCCAGTGACTCCCCAAATCAGGCAGCAGGACAATGAAACTTTCACTTATATCTGTCTACAAAGTGAATAGTGTACATTAAACTTACTCATGGTTTTAGTGTGTGACATACATGGCATATATCCTGAAAAGCATACAAATGCAAGGTGCCCAGATTAACTTTCACGAAGACAACACACCCATGTAATTAGCACAGATCAAAACCAGGGATACGCTAGTGGTTTTTTCTATCAGAATTTGGTGCGTGTAAATGGATTTGTTGTTGGTTGATTTGTTTGTTTTTTTAAGCCTGACAATTTTCAACTCATCAGTGTGGCTGTAAGATTTGTCCCTCTCCTTATGTTACCATCTAGGGGTCTTGATCAGCTTGTTTTCTCTGCCAGTCACAGAGTCAAAAGGCAGGAGCAGTCCTTAGGCTGGCAGGCAGTAGCCGAGAGATCTTGATCCCTGCAGACAAGAGCAGACAGAGCCAGCAGTTGGAGAAAGGCATTTGGCAGGAACGGGGGTGCACAGGTGTGCACACAGCAAGTACACAGAAAGAAGACCGTAGCCTAGAGGTGGGGTTGATTAAGTCTCTAAGGCATCTTCCTCCCCTAATTTAGTGTGGGTCAGTTTGTAGAAAGACCGAATGGCTGATTGGCTCACTGCTGTTGTGTAAACAAGCCCTGCTTTGGCTGGCCTTGTACCTTTCCAGCCAGTCCAATAGTGGGTGCCCTACTGGTTGGAGAAAAGACCTACCAGGCTTTGGTTTAAAGCGGCCAGGTTATTGTCTCAGGTCAGGAGGGTGAGGAAGAAGCTGCCATCTTGGAAGTTCTGCAACTTTATTATCTAGCCACGGTCCCTCTTGCTATCTGTCTGCCTATCAAGGAACCTAACTCCTAGTCCCTCAGTCATACATAGTTGAAGTTCATTCATTTTCAATATTGTATATTACTCTGTTGTACATAATTAATCCATTTGTGACACATATTGGGATTATTTTGCACTTGCAATTTTACCTCTCATTAGCATCAATGCTATAAATAGCTTCACCTAACAGCATTTCTTTGGGATAAAACCTAAGAAAGGACTTACTGAGCTATAGGATTAAAATTTAATAGATATATTAAATTTAGTATATAGGGCTGAATAGTTTTCCCAAGTAGTTTACCAACTTTTACTCTCAATGGCCACAGTGGGAGAGCTTTTTTAAAATTAAAAAAGTTTTAACTGTGTTCATATATGTATGTGTGTATCTATACATGTGAATGCAGGTGACCGTGGAAGCCACAAGAGGGTACTGGATCCCCTAGAGCTAGAGTTACAGGTAGCTGTGAGGCACCTAGTGTAGGTGCTGGGCACAAATGTGAAGGGAACAATCAATCACTTTTTGCTTGGATTTAAGACCAACTCCATGAGATGCAACTCACACCCAACACTGCTAACGTGGCCTTGAACCTGTGGCTGGATAGGCCATGGGTCTACAGATAAACCTAATCCCATTATTATGCCAACAAAACAAGGGAACAAAAATGACTCCTAATGACATACTACCATATCCATAGACCAGAGATACTCTCAGGCATCTTCAGAGAAGAATTGTCTTGCAATAGATGGAGACTAACGCAGAGATCCTCGACTAGACAGTGTATATAGGGAGAGTGAGAGACTCTGGAGCACTCAGTCCTAAATGAGATGTCTTCATCAGTCCCTTCATCCCAGGGATCAGGAAGATTTGCAGAAGAGTCTGAAAGACTGTAAGAGCCAGAGGGGATGGCTGACACCATGGAAGCAAATATCTTGTTGGCACAGAAGGACTGACACACATACGAGCTCAGAAACTGCGACAGAATGCACAGGGCCGGCACTGGGGCTGCACAGGGTCAAGCCACATGGAGTCCCAGAGCTGAGAGGAGAAAGTAGAAACAGGGTTCCACCCCTAACCAAGAAGTTATCTGTAATTAATACCTGCCGGCAAAGGAAAACTTAATTTTCCCCAATGGAGTCCTACCGGGTATAATAACTGCACTTAAGGATAGAGCACATGCCCAAGAGTGGATGGCCAACACAAAACAAACTCAAGGGCATTTTTGTAGACTTTTCCCCTCATATTTCTTTATTTCGGCAATTTTTTGTCTTATTGGTCTTTTGCTTGTGCATTTTGGTTTCTGTTTTTGTGTCTCTCGGTACATTTGTTCCTTGTTTTTTAGAGGTGGGAGAAGGGCATGGAGTTGGGTGGATGAGGAGGTGGGGAGGACTTAGGTGGAGTTGTTGGAGGAGGGAAAAGCATGATCAGGATATATTGTACGAAAAAATATTTTCAATTAAAAATGGATTCTCTCTCTCTCTCTCTCTCTCTCTCTCTCTTCTCTGCCTCTCTTTTCTATTAAAGACTGAACTCATGCCTGCTAGGAAACTCCTAAGTTATAGCCCAGACCTGTGGATTCTTTCTACCAGTCTTGCTGATACACTTGTGGCAAACCTTTTCTCCCTCTGTACTCTCTGTGGCTTGGCTTCTCACCTTGTAAATGATGAAGAACTACAAATCTGTTGTATAGAAGGAGACCGTGCTGTGATGCCATCAGATGGTCACTTACTACATCCTTAAGGTGTAGAGTATAGAGAGGATGGGGAGCCAGAGAGTTCAACTGCCCGGAATTTTCTTGGCCTTGGCTAGCAAATATTGCTATGGACCGAAGATGTGGCTCAGTGGTCAAGTGTCTGCCTAGCAAGTCGGAGGTTCTAGGTTCAATTCCTATCAACTTTAAATAAGTAAATAAAAAGTTCTTTCTTTAGAAATCATATAAATTTCTGTGTACTCAGAATAGCATATGTGTGCTTAAATTAGCTGAATGATTATTCAGTTTTTACTAACTTTGCAAAACATAAGTCATTTTAAAATATTCCTGTGATACAAACTTACATTGAAGATAATACAAATAGGGCAGACATTTGAGAACAACAACAACAACAAAATGTTTGACCTGCAAGCTCATCTCCAAATTAGAGTTGTTCTCCAGGTCGGTAAAGAGAGAGACAACTTACTACTATCTACGAAACTAGTGAAAACATCAGAAAACCTATTTAAAATAACAGATTTATGATTATTGAGTTAACCGTGATTCTCATCCTGATATATTTTCCTTATATTCAATATACAAAGCCACTATGATTATTAAAACTTTAAACATGTTCACTTCATTTTATCCCATTTGTTTAAATGTTCTGAGCTCTGTTTATTATATATATGTATTTAGAATATATACACATTATATATAATGTGCACACTATGTATTATATATACACATATAAAATTTATAAATAAGTAAATGTACATCTATTGATATCATAAAAGAAAATGGGGAGCCCCAGCTAACGTTACATACATCCAGAATGGAGAAAACCTTCTTGCAGCTTTTGAAGTAGAAATTTACAAGTCACCTTTCCTTCCCAGTTTGCACAGGCTGCTGCAAACCTGGGCAGCATTTCATGCCGCATACTGGGCAGTGAGTGCCTACAGCAGAGTTCTGATAGGTCTGAGACAGGGACTCAGTTGCTCCAAGTTCCGTTGTTCACTCAAAGCTGTCTTGAATCCCTTGGTGTTCTTGGGGAAGGGTTGACCTCTGAGACTGGAAAATGCTGAAAGAATTGGGTGTGTTGCTTTGGAATGTGAGATCTGGGCCTTCTGGCAGATGCAGGGATTGTCTGATCACAGTTTAATTGTGGCAGCCAGTCCAGAAGTGGAGCATCTTGGGAAGAAAACCTGGCTTCTCTAAAATTACCTTAAAAGCCCAGCTAAGCTTAAGCTGGCAGAACTGCACAGACTATGTAGAGGGCTTAACTTTATACATCATACCAAGAGAAAACGACAAGGTACACGTTTGTATTTGCTTCTATGTTTGAGATTCTCTTTCGGTGTGGTAGAGCCTCTAAGCAAACAGTTTTGTTTGGGGCACTTTGTTACAACGTCTCCATTTGTTGATACAGACAGTAGCCTTAATAGTCACCTGAGACATCCTGCCAACTGCTGACGACAACCTTGAGAGTCTCTGGACACACACAGGACCTGGGTTCCTCGGAGAGGAGGTCTAGCCTGAGCCACAACACATGGCGGGTGTTCCTGGGCAAGTGTTTGCTGGACCTTGTCTTCTAGCCGAGCCTCACATCACTTTGGTGGAAGTTCCCCACCCCCAGACCAAATACCGAATACTCGGGAAGAAACTGCTGTGGCAATGGGAACCAGCGTTTTAGGATGCAAATCTCTGCTTCTCTGGGACTTGTGCAAAGCTCCGATAGGTGACATGGCTGCTACATCTGTTTCTGTGTGTGGGAGACACTCTATATTTATCAGTCGGGATGAGTCACCTCGTGACGGAGCATAGTCTACGCCGGCTTTTGTGTTTAGACGGTTCTTGGGCAGAATCTGCTGCAGCGTTTAAGCTTTAAGTAGTACATATCTAGCTCCCTGGTAGCCTGCTGCCAAGAGCAACAAGAGCAATAGAGGGGCAAAATCTCCTTCCGTTTTCCCTTTTCTCTCAGTCTGACTTTAAAGACCTAAGTGGGGAGGAGGTACAGGGAGGATCTTCAAGGGATCCTGGGAAAGACCCGCTGTCTTTGAATGTGTCCAAGCAAGGAGAGAGCAAACACAAAGCGCACACATAAGAAAGGACATAGAAACGTTCTGATGCATCAGTGGAGCAAGTCCTGCCCGTCACTCAGCATCCATTGTAGCTGAAACCAGAGACTCTTAAGTCTGGCTCTCAGACAAGACCTTAGGACAGCGGTTCTCAGCCTTCCCAATGCTGCAACCCTTTAATACAGTTCCTCATGTTGTGGCGAACACCCTCCCCCAACACATAAGATTATTTTTGTTGCTACTTAATAGCTGTAATTTTGCTACTGTGATCAATTGTAATGTAAATATCTGATGTGCAGGATATCTGATGTGCCACATCTGTGAGAGGGTCATCCGGTCCCAGAGAGGTCAAGATCGTCAGCTTGAGAATCATTGGCCTAGGACATCAGTTGCAGTGTGAAGCAGCAAGAAAGACTGTGGGGACAGAGTCCTGAGTGTCAAGTTTGGAGTGAATGCATGATGGTGGCATGAGCTGGCTATGTCAAGGACCATAGCCTCAGATCCACGGGAGAATGACAGGGTCCCCTCCTCGCATTGAGGGGTTGAGGCTCAGAGGGATAACAAGGGCGTTTGTGTACAAATGTTGACAATGTGTGCAGATAGTGTCCACCTTAGTGTCTGTGCTTTCTTCCCTGGATATGTTCAGCCTTAAGTCTGCTCCCCTACAGCGATTGCTCCTACAGAGTAGCTGAACCTGTCCTTGATGCAGCTGTTTGTGTAAATCCTGCCTCTTGGTTCATCTGTATGAAATAAACCCATGCCCTGTTTAGCTGTATGCAATGACCCTGGCTCCGGTTCAACTTATGTAATAAACAGGCTGAGCTGCTGAAGTCCTGTGGTTTCTCCATCTGAGAGCCCAGTCAGCCTGATCCCTTCTTTGTGGGCCCATCTGTGTCCATTTTATCACTCCCTTGTCACCCCAGTCAGCCCTGTGCCTGGAGCCACACTGAACATGGCAAAAGATTGGATTTTTTTTTGTTTTGCTTGTTTTGTTTTCCTGTTTGGTTTCTTCCAGTTTAGTTTACCAGACTCTAAAACAGTGAGTTATGCTTTTTGTGACTTTTATTTCGGAGGTTTTCGAAAATAATTTCAACAAATGTTATTCTTTGTATGTAAAGTTTTCTTAAGGCAAATTATAACCAAGGAAGTCAGCGTGTCTTTCTGAAGAAAAAGTGCAGGCGTCCAAGGTAGAAGGTGGTGTTGAGAGAGCTGATCCTCCAGTCCGACTCTTGTCTTGCCCCACCCCAAGGATGGAGAGGGAAGAGTGAACAAATTAGGGGAACTTTTGCTACGGCAGAGTAGAAACCCCAGTGAGGAAGTAGGGCCCTCCATGGTGGCAGGGTTACCCCCGAGGGAGGCAGCAGTCCTTACAGCAATGCTCTCTGTGTAGACTTCAGGGTACCAGTAAAGACTGTCAGCAAGTATTACTACAAGGAGGCTCTATGGATGTTGACCTGGAGAGCAAGTCTGCAGAGAGCAGGTCAAGCACGAGAGTAGTGGCGCAGTGGCTCTCCTATCTCTCACTGTCTCAAAACCTGGAGAAAGCCCCCTGCTTATCCATAAAACACTGGGTCTTAAAGGCCAAAGCAGGAATGATGGATCGGCAAGGGCAGGTGAGAAGTAATAAGAACCCGAGCAAGTTCTTCTGCCTGTGCCTGTTCAGGCAGGAGGTGGGGTAGGGAGGAGGGCATCTAGCCAGTCCCAGTAGGTCTCAGGAGCAACCTTTCTTCTCCAAGGAGCATCTAAGAGCCACAAACTTTTCTTTAGGGGTCTTCCTCTGAAGAGAGGACTTCAGGGAAATGTCCCTTCAGTGCCCACCTCCACCACCCAGCCTGGGCACCTGCAGCTGGCACCAAGCTGCACTTGAGAAACCCTGGAGCCTGCTCCAAAAGTCAGAGAAGTCCTGATTGGTCGGGTGTGGGTGCATGCAAATAAAGCAAAGATTGAGACCAATCTGGAATGAGCTGTCAAACCTTGAGGGAGAAGGGGAGACCCAAGTCACCAGAAAGGTTGTCCACTGGGTCCCAGGGGCTTGCTTAGCTAGGTTTCCTTTCCCACTAAGGTCATGGTAGTGAAACAGTTACTCAGCCTTCAGCAAGGGTGCCTTAAGAGCATCTGTCCCTGGAACTTACGAGCTTTCCGGGTGCACCTTTGCATCAGGGGCTATTGCTCTTTCCCCCTGGAGTTGTCCCACTGCTGCTGACGTCACAGTCTGACATGTCACTGTTGTGGGCTGTGGAGCACAGCCTGTTCCCAGGTCTTCCATCACAGCTGAGTTTTTCCATGGTGTTTTTCCTGCCGCTCATATGGCACCTGGGAACCGCACTCCTTCCTCACCCCCACATTGACAGCTTCTCCTCTTTCCCTGGGCTTTGTCATTTTTCCTCCCATCGTTGGCTAAGAATTCACACCATTTCAGATTTGTGAGCAGAATGAATTTGAATGATGCCACCCATTTTCAGATTCTTGCTTTCACTGGAGCCTTGAGAAAGAGCTGGGTAGTCAGTAGGTACGCCCAGGGATTCGCTGACATCTTGGGAAAAAGAGGCTTTCTTTCTCCTTTGTCATTAAAAAGGAGGTCTTGGGTGTAAGTTTGTTTCTCCATGTTCAGTTTTGTGGTCTGAGTCATCTCTGTGATGATGTGAGCTGCCTGCTTTAACGACACGGTTTGATTGGTCCAAGAATGTTCAGTCTTTCCAGTTGCGTGGACAACACTGTCTTTATCCTCACTGTTCATAGTCTCTCCTTACCCCTTCTTCTCAGTTTAAGTAAGAGTTCCTCCTAAAATGTAAACAGGATTTGGAAATTGTCCCATATTGGTCTACCACTAACCCTCAAATTTGTCTACAGATTTTCCCCCATTGTTGAAATGTGAGGAAATGGGAGAGGCAAGATGGGATATGAGGAAGAAGAAGCAGATCACTGAGCGACAAATGTCCCTAAAAAGAGGCAGAGGGGACATAGTGGCCGGGGGAGCTGAGCTGAAACTTCCCATGTGAGATCCACACTGAGCAGAAGAACAGCAAGGACCAGAGCACCGCCCCCTCGGTATCATTCTTTCCCGCTGCCCTGTTTCTGGTTGTTTGTTTCGTAAGAAGGTGACTGACTGTCATGGGAACCCACGAAGACACTCTGGATGGCTCAAAGAAGAATATCGTGCTGACGGGAAAAAAAAAACAAAATGCGAAACTACCTTCCTGCAGTGGAAAATGCTCCAGACAAAAGAACAGGCCACGTGTATCTGGCGTGCGTCCGCTTCCCATTTTGTCTCTACTCTCAGCTCTTCACACACGCTACAGCTCTTCCTCTAGTGTAGGAGGGAGATGTCTACGACCTCCATCGCACTTTCTCTAACACTGGCTCACCTTGGCATTGCATCTGGGTTGTCCTTCAGTTCTACACTGTCGTAAACCATTCCTTGTGATTTCATCTACTGCTGAATTTTGACCCTTAACAAGATGACAAACACTTTGGGGGTGCAGCTCTAACTTTGTTGATTTCTGTTGTTCACATTGGGCATCTGAGTACCACTGAGTCAGTGTTGAAGTTGGAGGTATTTCATAAATACTGGTTGTCATTCCTGTCTCAGGAAAAAGTAAACATATTTGCTATTCTATAAAGAGAAAGAATGAAAATGATTTGTTGATTTCTTTCATTTGCCATGTTCATATTCCTATGCTGTCACATTAAGGCAAATCCTGTAGTCGCTGCTCCAACAAAAACAATGGAGGAATGAGCAAAGTCCTTAAGAGAAAACATGGAAGCTACAAGAAACCCCTCAGCAAAAAGTCCAAACATTTTTATGAAGAATTAAACTACAAGTTTAATTCACAGGGTAAACACAGAAAATCAAAGCATGGATTTCAGCTGGGAAAGAATTATTCTGCCAAGGTTACATTTGTTATCCTGGAACCAAAGCAGGTACTTGAAAAGAATTCACAATGGAGAGAGCAACAGTAGATTTTTTTTAACCACATAATCTATTTTAGATCAAGAGTGTTTTGAGGCAAGAAAGCACCATCAGCCGAGACTAGCTGACCTTTGCAAAGAATCATGGCTGGTTAACGTCATAGTTCAGTTCATATTGTATTTGAAACATGAAAGGAAAATCTCCTAGTCCCCGTCTGCTGAATTATGCCCCTCCCTGTCTTCAAAGTCAGAGCAGAAACCACCTCTGCCACAAGCATCCAAATGGAAGATGCGTGTGAGCCCTGCGTTCCCACATTCCAGCCCAGAGACAGCCAGCTGGATTCAAGCAACACTAAGACAACCGAACTGAAAACGAGTAAAATGTAGCAGGGCACCTTTCCTTCTCTTACATCCCCTGGTTCTTGCAATGGCAACCCTCTAAGTCGGCCACATCAGCTTAGAATGAAGCCTATGACAAGTGGGCATGGACACTGTTGTCATGCCTCAATTCTCAGGTTAAAGTCATAAGCTCATTGTATCTCCTATAGCTGCAATACAGTTTCTTTTCCAATTTCATTTCTTGCTGACTAATATAAAAACCGTTTCCAACTGTCTCACAGCACACTGCTTCCAGGCATTGCCAGTACAGGCCTGCAAGAGTCGACACTGTGCCCGTAACCAAGTCTGTCTCCCTGGCTAAATCCTGCTCCTCAGTCTCTTCTCACAGGCTGTAGCTGGGCAGAGACCAAAACCATTCAACTCCAAACCCTTGGCCAAAGGAGATAGTTTACAGAAATTTCACCACAAGACATTCCGCTGGCCTGGTGGGGCTTTGGTTCGGTGTTGAGCAATGAATAACAAACACATCATGTCTCCATCTGTGCCTGTTTTGTTACATCTGTAAACTTAGAATGTCTCTTTTTGCTCCATTGCACCTAACTGAATACTGTTTTCTCTTATTTAAGACAAAAGTATCTTTCTTTTCTCATCTAATTTATACACTGGTTTTTTTTTTTAAGAGATAATAGCTTTCTTCCCCATTAGCTCTTCTCCTGGGGAGGTCACTGAGGGGTCACAGCAGCATTATGGCTAGTCTTCTCCTGGCCCTAACCTCCACTAGGCCTCAGCTCCAGTTTGGTTTCTACACCCTGTAGAAACCTACCCTGTTAGGTCTCAGTTTTTGTTTCTATACCTTGTAGAAGAAGAGGAGCCCCAAGTCCATCAGGTTCTGGATGACCTAATCCCCTCCTGGCTGCTATGAAAGCAGCCTGTGAGATCCACTCAGGGTTCAGCCATTTTGTTGTCTGGCTGGCAGACCCCAGCATGATTGAATAAACAACACTCTTGTTGGTTGAAAATGTGTCTTTGCTTTGTGGGTTGTCCCACGGACTCAAACAGTCACCACCTACATCAATCAGGTTAGGTGAGGTTGTAGAACTGTCTTTGATCAGTATCCTAGCTAGGTAAGTGTTGTGCAACCTGGGGAGAAAGGTGATGTGGTCTATCTCATCTTACTTTACCGTGTTAAAAGTTGGGCATTTAGCTTTTTGAAGTAGCTCTCCTTTTCATTTACTTTAAGGTCTTCCTGTGTGACATTCTTAAAAATGCCACCATTGCCTACACCCTGGAATTTATTTTAGCTCACATAAATGAGTTATCAAGAACGTACCTTTCCACTGTGCTCCCCATGATGGGCCTCAGGAGTTTCAACGCTTACCCTTTTGACCCTGAATTTTCCTTGTTTACATTTCCTTCTAGTCCTCTCCCCACCCCTACCTGCAGCTCATTGTCCCCCAAGTCACACAACCCATACGCTGGGCTGGAACATCAGAAGTCTGTATTGTGCATGCCTGCGTCAATCACATGTTTTTACTTATATCCTTCTTTCCCTCACTAACCTGCTAATATTTATCTCTGACCTTTTTTTGGCACCTTTACATAGGCAAATGATGAGTTTTGTGTTTACTGGCTGTCTACAGCCAGCTTTTATAGTTGGCCTCTCTGGTCAATTCTCCCCAACTCTCTTTGTCAGTGTCCTGCGTGAAGCGACACCATGACCATAGCAACTCTTGTAAAGGATAACATTTAATTGGGGCTGACTCACAGTTTCAGAGGTTTGGTTCATTATCATCCTGGAGAGGAGCATGGTGAGATGCAGGCAGACATGGTGCTAGAGAAGTACTTGATAGTTCTATATCCAGATCCATAGGTAGCAGGAAGAGAAAGACACTAGGCCTGACTTGGGCTTTTGCAACCTCAAACCTATCCCCCAAGTGACACACTTTCTCTAACAAGGCCACACCTCCTAACCCTTCCCAAGTAATGCCACTCCCTGCTGACTAAGCATTCAAACATATGCGTCTATGGGAGGTGGGCATTCTTATTCAAACCACCATACCAGCTCATCGAATCTCATCCCAAATGTCTCAGGGTTTCTATTGCCCTCCCATACCAAAGTTCATCTTTAAAGAGAGCCCGGAAAGGAATTCAAACTGGGCAGGAAGCTTGTGACAGGAGTTGATGCAGAGGCTGTGGAGGAATGGTGCTCACTGTTTGTTCCTCTTGGCTTGCTCAGTCTGCTTTCTTATAGAATCCAGGACCACCAGGCCAGGGGAGGACTGGGCCCTCCCACATGGATCACTAATTTCAAAACTTTCCTATAGGCTTGTCTATAAGGGGAACGTATGGAAATGGTTTCTCAGTTAAGGTTCCCTCCTCTTAGATGACTCTCACTTGTGTCAAATCGACATAAAAGCTTAGTAACCCTCACCAGTTGGCTTTCGAGCCTTGTTTGGTTTTTCTTTATCAAGATCACAGAGTGAAGGCTTACTCTATTTACAGTCTAACCCTGTCCAGCCCTGAGTTAATCACTGTGCCCTCTCCTTCTCCAGAATTTCCACAGTTCCAGCTTTCATGGAGAAAGGGCGGGCTCGCAGGACTCCATGCTTTCCCACACCTCCATCCTCTTCTGCCCATGCCCTTTGTATTCCAGTTTCCTACTTACACTTCACGGCTCTCTCAGTGTTTTGAACTCCAGACATTCCAGTGTTTCCATTATATCATCAGAAACGTCTGCTGTTTCTCAAACACCTTCAACACTCTGCCCTGAGCTACAAACACATGTTGAAAAAAAAAAGGGCAAAAGCAGAACAAAGCTCATTCATTTAAGAAGTGTGTTCTGAATATTGATTTGTGCAGGGGTCCTGTATGTTCCTGGGGTGCCAGGAGGTGAGTCTCAGCAAGCATCCATGGCTTTGGAGCTGACCTTTCTCTCTGCCTGCTAAGTGCCTGCATCCTTACTATGTAACAGTCCAACAGCAACAACAGTTCTAAATTCACCCCTCTCGTTTTATTGTTCTCTTTAGAAGTCTCTTATTGGCTTTTGCCTCTACTGAGGTCATTGCCTCCTGTATTGAGAAAAATGATGAAGTGTATTTTTGTGCCACAAGAACTTTCCTTCCCGTTTGTCCGCCTGTTCATTTCACTCCATGTTAACTCCCTCCTCTGTCTTTTCTTCTTTCCTTTCAGACTTTTCTTACTTCTTATACCTTAAGTCTGAATGTCCTTAAAGTGTGAGAAGAATCGTACCATGATATCATTCATCACTACGCCAAGGACAGACTGTAGTTACGACTTTTTGTTTTGTTTTGCTGGTATCCCTACAGCCATCCTCTAAATGTGTGCCCACACTAGCCTCCTACCCCCACCGCAGCCCACTTTTCAAATCACTTATCTGACACTCCATTTAGGTGCCCACTATGTCTTTGTTGTCTTAAATACAAGGTCAGTCTGGGACACGCTCAGTGGAAGGGCAGGAACTCTAAGTAGGAAGTCGATTTTTCTGAAAAGGCAGGTCCACAAAGGCCGGTCAAAGATGTCTCAACTTCGGACTCTATGTGTCTGCCGTATTAGTAAGGACATGGTGCTGTAGTATGTCAGGCCAAGGGTACAAACAGTGCCTGTGCATCAGCGCCATAGTGCGAATGCATTCTTGTGTTGTGGAGTTCCCATCTGGCTGGATGATTTTCAAGACTGATACTGCGGATGAGAATAGAACTTTCATAGTACAGACAGCTGTAATATTCAAAGGGTTATTCTTTAGAATATTTATTTTCCTAAACATTTCTCCTTAATCTTACATGCTTACTGTTCTTCCTCTGCCCCCAACAAACTACTCTATTAGATCTGTCTTTCTATCATCCTCACCCTCCTTCAGCAACTGCCACAAGCAACATCCTGTCCATTTGTGCTCCAGGTCCACGCTTCCCCTAGTTCCACTGAGCTTCACTCTCACACACAGAGCTACCTTTCAGGTAAATCCATTTGGACGTCTTACTCATCAAGTGCATACACAACATGTTCAAAGTAGATCTGGTATTTTTTTTGTCTTTCCAAACCCACTCTTCCTTCCTGTGTTAATTAATTGCAGCATTATTCACCTAGTCTCTCTAGCCAGAAATCTGTACTCATCCCAACCCACTTCCTCTTCCTCCTCCCCCACAAGTAATTTATCAGCCTAGCCTCCCGATTTTATCTCATGGTTATTTGTCAATCTCTTCCCTTATTCTCCTGGTTTAAGCCATCATAACTGCGTCCTTAGAAGATTCCTCAAACAAGCCTCTGCCCTCCCTGCTTGCCGACTGGCACCATGGGTATGTTATTTGAAACACAACCCTGGCCAGGACTTTTTCTTGCTTAGAGCATTGCCAGGATTCTTCTCTGTTGCCTTCATCAGTCCATGATTTTTGCACACCTTTGGAAGACCCTTTGCCACCTTTCTCTTGCCCAAATTCCCTGCAACATGTCCTAACATGCTTTACCTTAAGCTCTTGCCTAGAACTGAATTCATGGTTTATTTTTATCCACTTATCCCCCAAGTCTTCCACCTCCTGTTTTCACCATTACTTCATCCACCTCTGAATTAGATGTCAGTGTACGCCCCTCCTCCTTCATCATTAACACTGAATAGCTACTCAACACACTAGATTGTTTTTAAGGTACAAAGTGTCTCAAAAGTCTAGGCCCTCTGCTTTAGTTCTTTTTTGTTATTTCTTCTTTGAACTATGAGTCATCGTGGTACTCAGAACTTAGGCATCTCATCATTCGATGACCCTAATTAATTACTATAATGGGTTGGTGGATCATCCTGAAAATATTGACGATTTACGGCAGAAAAGTACATACCAAAGGTATATAATGTGTGCTACTATTAGGTCCTAAGTGACTTGGAAAATAGATACTCTGCGGGAACTATATAAGTAGGTAAAAAGTAAATTATTTCATTGCTTTTGATGGACATAGGATGATTCTTATTCTCCAGTTAGTTTTTGTTAATATGTGTGTTTGTGGTGCATATGTATGTATGTGTGTATGTATGTTTGTGTGTCTGTTCATGCTTGTTTGTGTGGGTTCACACATGTGAGTGTGCATGCTTACACACATGCCTGTGGATGCCTTTCTCTATTATCCTACACCTCATCTTCTGAGACAAGGTCTCTCCGTAACCCTGGAGCTTCCTGATACTGAGACCTGCTGACCACCAAGTACAGCAATGCCCCCCCTTCCTGCCATCTCTACCTCTCCAGTAGTTATAGTACAGGCATGTGCCATGGCATCTGACATTTTATATGGGTGCTAAAGGTACCAACTCGAGTCCTCATGCCGTGTGGCAACTATCTTACAAACTGAGCCCTGAGCCTGGCTCTGAGCCCTGAGCCTGGCTCTATTTCTCAATTTTTGGTAACTAAAAAGAACTAGCTAGTATCACATAAAAACAAAAGAACATTCCTCCGCCTCCCATCTCCTGCATAGCAAGAACTAGCCGGACTAAATGATCCCACCTCCTCGTCTTTATCACATTCTTGTCGATCCAAGAGGTGGTATCATCATGCAGAACATATCTTACAATGCCTAGATTTTATGAAAACTCTAAGCATTTGACTCCACAAAATTTGGGAGAAAGTCTCTTTCAAGGGATGTGGAACTCCAGGACTTCCTACCGTTGCTCTGACCAGAAGTGTTGCTAAGAATAACTTTCTGGGAAGCAGTTTTCATGAACATTCATGCAATTTCTTCATGACAGCTCAACAAAACATCTCTCAATTCAAGTCTCCTTTTGCTTTCAACGGAAAGGAACATTAATCTACTAATGACGCGATGGCCTTCAGTGGAGCGCATACTGCTAAAGCAAAGACGAAGTCTAGAAGATTGGAGAAGCATGTGTGGCTAACAGCTGATGTGCCAAAAGACTGTGGTAGTTTGAAGAGAAATGGCCCAATAGGCTCATGGATTTAAATACTTGGGCATTAAGGGAGTGGCACTACTGGAGAGAGATTAGGAAGTGTGGCCTTGATGGAGCAGGTGTGACCTTCTTGAAAGAAGTGTGTCTCTGGGGATGGACTTTGGGGTTTCAAATGCTCAAGCCAGAGTTAGTTGCCCTCTCACCCTGATGCCTGTTGATCTGGATTTAGAACTCTAAGTTACCTCCCCAGCACCATGTTGTCTGCCTGCACACCACCATGCTTCCTGTGAGGATGATAATGGGCTGAACCTCTGACACTGTAAGCAAGCCCCAAGGAAAGGTTTTCCTTTGTAAGAGTTGCTGTGGTCATGTTGTCTCTTCACAGCAATAGAACAGAGACGAAGACAAAGACACTCTTTGCTTCAGTTTAAGGGTCAGCTACAAGATGGGATGACCCAGGGTGTCCAGAGCAAAGGCTTTCCTTCTGGGGAAGGCCTATGCCACACTCTTTCCCCGTAGAACTGGAGCCCTGCTCTTCACACACACAAGACTTTCTAATTGGGCTTAATGATCCAGACTCAGATTTCATTTTCTCCTCACCCCTGACAGTACCAGCATAATCAGAGCGGAACAGAGCAGTAGCCAGGCCACATCACAGGGAAATCTTTCTCACACTGCACTGAATCCAACACATTGGATCTAAACGTGGAAGCCGCCTTTAATGTTGGCACATTGGTGATGGGGAGGAAAGGGAGCCTCCTGAGTCCTCTGAGGAGAGAGCCTATCTTGAACGGTATGTATGTTTAGAATGTCAGTAGCCAGTATGAACAAAGAATTCCTTGTATGATGAAGAACCTTTGTGAACTTATTTTTCCACCAAAGAAGTGAAATGAGGAAAATGTTCTCGGGGGGCAGGGATAGCATTTTAAAAATTAATCACATTTTGGATTGCTGGCATTTACAATTAATATGACTTTTGTTTTTGCTGGTGATCTGAGTGGCAGGTAGAGGGGATTTTGATTGAATTATCTGCTTGCAGCATTTTTCCCATACCACCAATTTAGGCTGTCTAGACAGTGTGGTTGCTCGATGGTGAGTGGGCTTCCTTCTGGGAATTCCTTTCTCTTGGACCATGGAGGGAGTCTCAGCAGACCTTGAAAGCCCTTCCCACATAAGTCTTTATGCCATTATACTTCAATATCTGTGATGCCACAATACATTAATACATCTGTATCATATTAATACTGTATTAGAGTAATGCATGAGTAATCCGATACAATGAAAACATGGCTAACCCCTGAAATCCTCACATGGCTCTGAGAGACAAGAAACAAATAATGTCAGTTCCAGCTCACAGACCTTGTGTCTGCAGAGCAGCAGAAGAGGCAGCATCCTGGGTGCCGTGAGCCGTATAAACCGCCACATTAGCCACACCAGTGCAGGCTAAACCGCCACTTTATCCACACCTGTGCAGGCTAAACCACGTTGTCCATGCCAGTGCTGCCGTCCAGAGATAAAGAAAAGCAGACAGGCAGACTAGCTCCTTTGAGGTCCTGAGTGTTTTTATAACTTCCAACACCCTCCTCTTTCACATTATTGGTTTGTCATCCTCTAGTAATTGTTCATAAATCATCACTCAAGTTGCTCATGACTCTAGAACATTCCCTGCCAAATAGTTGAGAGATTTTTCCACAATAAAGTTCTTATAAGAACTTGGATGGAGCGTTTTCAAATGATAGGGAAAAGCATAAAGAGGAAAAAAAAGCATAAGGCCTTTTCTAAAACCCAAGTTTGCTGGAGATAATTTCATTTCCAAAGTGAACAACACAAAGGCCCGAGTCCCAGCCCCACCCCTTCCCTCTAACCGCGTTTCCATTCCCGTTCCAGCCGGCTCTGGCAAAGTGTGTTTCTCCTCCCTTGACTCTTTACACAAAACCTTTCCGAAGAAAGAAATGCCATAACTTTTCGGGTTAATGAATTCTATTGTGTTGTAAGGACTTTACAAGGACTAACCGAAAGCTTCTATGCTCCATTTGAAATTAATTATCCTGTACTTTCGCCATCATAACTAAGAATTAAAACCAGCCGCTCACCTCTGCCTGCTCACATTCCTGCAGCATGCTGGCAGGCTTGCCCCTTCATATTTCTGTGCTACACAGGCCCAGTTCCTGCGACCTTTTTCTCCGGGAATATAATTTTCCAACCACTTCATTGCTCGTCTTTGGACATTTTCCAAAGTCTCTTTTCTTGGGTGGGCCCACAGTTTTGTGAAATCTATGACCTAGCTGTGAAAGTCTCTTCACTGCAGTTCAGGAGCATGCGCGCTGGGTGCTGTTCTTTGCAGGTGGCCGTGCTTCACCTTCCACACTCCCACTGTGTGAAAATCCAGTAAAAATTAAAAATAAACTGTGTAAGAGTGTTCACCATAGGCCCACTTCCAGAAAAACACTCTAATCTAATTAAAATATGATTATCGGATTCCCAAAAATCTATGTATCTACATTGATTTCAGAGACCATCTCTTATAGGATGCTAGGGATATAATAGTCATACATTTATTTGATTATCTTTTCATTTATTCAAGAATGTTAATCAAATTCCTCGTATATCCTGATAAGGTCTAGAGACTAAAGAACTGAATGGAATGTGTTCTCCTGTTTATCTGGCTCCTTACCCTGAAAAGTATTCAACACAGAGAGACAGTGTGTGAAGAGTTCAGTTATTGAAGTCATCGGATCTCTTTTAAAGTGTGACCTACCAGTGAGTAGCAGCACATCATTTAGTATGGACTTACTGAGATGCTGGGGACAATGGCTTTGTATCCTGTAAAAATTTGTTACTTGTATTTTAATAAAATGTTGATTGGCCAGTAGCCAGGCAGAAAGTGTAGGTGGGGCAACCAGGCAGGAAGTAGAGGCAGGGTGATGAGAACAGGAGAATTCTGGGAAGAGGAAAGGCTCAGTCTGCAGTCATCATCCAGACACAGAGGAAGCAAGATGAGAACACCTCACCGATAAAGGTAGCATGTCACGTGGCTAACACAGACAAGAATTATGGGTTAATGTAAGAGTTAATAAGAAGCCTGAGCTAATAAGCTGACCAGTTTATAACTAATGTAGACCTCTGTGTGTTTCTTTGGCACTGAACAACTGTGGGACTGGGCAGGACAGAAACCTCAGTCAACACTTAGCCAGTTTTCTGTTACTATAACAGAACACCTAAGGCAACTGACAGATAAAGAAAAAAAAACATTTCTTTTGTCTCAAAGTTTTGGAAGTTCTAGTCCCTGATAAGTTAGCCCTACAGGCTCATGCCTATGACAAATATGAACATCACGGTTAACACATGTGTTAAGCAAAACCACACCTCATGGTCAGAAGCCAAAGGAAAATGATAAGGAGGTGAAGACAAAAGGTTCTCCCTCATTAGCAGGCTTTCAATGACCGGAACACCTCCCATCAGGCTACACCCACTAAAGGTAACACAACCTGATAAAAAAAATCCTGGAGACCCAACTTCAGCATACATGCTTGGGAAGGACATTTAAGATCTGAACTGCAGCACTTCTCCAAGTGAATTTTCTCCTCCTCAACACAGAATAATGATAACGTTTACCTCCTCGGAGGCTGTAATATTTAAGTGAGACATTAGATATGGATATATAGATATGTGTGGATATACATATATAATGTAACAAAGTGGCTTACTATTCTATCCCAAGCAAAGGATTTTTTATGCATTGATGAAAGTGATTAAGTGTAACAACCAGGAAAACTGGTCATTACAATTCAGTATGATACATGCCACAATAAAGTTAGAAACAGAATGTCCTGGAAGAACAGAGATGCAACAGGTTGAGCTTGTGTGTGTATGCTTGGAAACAAGTAAGATGTATTCTTTGTATTGTTCAAAGGATATAATTAAGGACATGCAGAAATTCAGCAGCTGGAAAATAGAAGGAATTAGGTATCCCAGACAGAAGACAAGAGACACTCAAGACACTAGAGTACAGAAGCAGTAACAGGTGGGGGAATCATGAGAGACCAGGGGCATTCTGGAAAGAGAGGCTGAATGGGGGTATTGCCCGTGACATAGACCGACAGCTAGTCTTGACTTGTAGAGAAAAGTATAACATCAGGATGTATACTGAAGTCAAACAAACCAGCAAAAATTATAGCCAAGTGTTGTTCTTTTTTATATAAAGATAAAATTAAGTTATTCTTAATGAACTTCTTTGGTACAAAATCAAGTTATTTCTAACAATTAAGGCATACCTACTAAGATAACAGATACTTTAAGGTTTTAAATAATTGGGCATATCCCGTTTCTTTTTGTTGTCTCACATGCAGCCCTCACTGCAGTTGCTTTCAGTCTCTAAAACATTTGCAAGATTATGTAGCTGTTAACTTCATGCATGCTGTTTACAGAAGCAGTGATACCAAACAGTCCTATAAACTTGGCGACCTTTCTCTCCTCCCCTCCAAGGTCTTTAATGGTTTAGCTCTTGGAGCTTTCATGGACTAACCTACTTCAGTCCCCCAAACCGAGAAAAAGAATCTTGAAAACAGTTCAATGTTTTCTCTGTTCGAGTGAGGTACTGTCTTACTATGTAGCTCAGTCTGGTCCTGGGCTCACCCTTCCTCTGCTTCAGTCTCCTGAGTGCTAGGGTTATAGGCATGTGCCACCATACCTACCCTATCTATCTATCTGTCTGTCTGTCTATGAAAAAGATAGGCTAAACTAAATACTTTTCATATCTATTATCTACTACCTGTCTTTTATGTATCTTGCTATCATATCTCTTTTCTGAGTGTACATGTGTGTGCATGTGTGTATATGACACTGTGCACCCATATACACACCCGTTGGTGAGCTAGGCTGGTTTTGTAAAGAAGGATTGGAATATGTCTTGAGGCTTAATGCTATTTGTCAACTTAATAGGATTGGAAGTCACCAGAGAGACAAACCTCCAGGAACATCTGTGATGCATTTCCTCAGGGCATGTCTGTGATGGATTACCTCAGCCTGATTTGATTGAAGTGGGAAGATCTGCTCTAAAGTTGGCCAGCACTATTCTATGGACTGAGATCCTGGACTGAATAAAAGGGAGAAAGCCACCTGGGCACCAGCATTTTTCTCTCTGTGGATGAAATGTGACTGCCAGTGCCAAGACCCTACCTCCATGCCTTCCCACCATGGCAGACTGTATCCCCTTAGATTGTAAGCTGAAATAAACCCCTCCTCCTTGAAGCTGATTCTGCTTAAGCATTTTGGCACACTGATGAGAAAGACAACTAATATGTGTGTGAAATGTTTAGGTTAGGGTTCATGTGTGAGCGCAGGTGTACATGCACTCGCACATGCGTGTGTGTGTGCGCGCACACACACACCCACCCCACTATAGCACCTAAATATGTAAAGCAAATATTAGTGGATAGGAAAAGAGAAATAAAGACCAGAAGACATAATAGTAGAGAACTTCAATATTCTTCCAAAGATGGACAGATCAACCGGAAGAAAATAAGACTGCTGTCTTTGAGGTCATAGTTGCCTATATTTGCAGGAAAGATAAAGGAGTAGGTGTGACAAATGAAAAGAACAAGAAAGGGTTCTGTTATTTCTAACAAGACTCAGATGCACTTGCATTCCTGTATTGTTTGATTAATTGCTGAGTAACTGTGTGCTAGTTGCTGGGTCTTTTTAGGTCTTTGTTTACCTCATCTTTTAAATAGGATAAATATGAAATGTTCTCTAGACAAACAGAACCTCTGGGCCATAGGTAGCTATATAGAGCAAACTTATTGTGAGAAATTTGCTCCTACCATTATGGAAGCTGAAAGCCCTGTGGTCTGCTTTCTGTAAGCTGGAGGTCCAAAAAGGGAGTTAGAGGCCCACCAAGGGAGTTAGAGATCCACAAAGGGAGTTAGAGGTCCACCAAGGGAGTCAGAGGTCCACCAAGGGAGTCAGAGGTTCACCAAGGGAGTCAGAGGTCCATCAAGGGAGTCAGAGGTCCACCAAGGGAGTCAGAGGTCCACCAAGGGAGTTAGAGGTCCACCAAGGGAGTTAGAGGCTCACCAAGGGAGTTAGAGGCTCACCAAGGTCAGTAGTATAGTTCTGGTTCAAGCTGAAGACTTGAGAACCAGGAGAACCTATGGCATAATCTTAATCTAAGGTAGAAAGCCCAAGAATCAGGAATACCAGTAAATAAGGTCAGAGGCTAAAGCAGAAAGGACAAACACACGCTTCCAACAGTTTGGTCTATATAAGTAATCATTAGATTGGGTGTTTCCCATTGCATTTGGTGAAAGTGATCTTTCTTATCTATTGAGTTGTGACTATTGAGTAAATGTTTTCAGTAACACCTTCACAGACACTCTCAGAAATTCTGTTTAACCTGCTATCTGGGCACCTTCCCACTCAGTCAAGTTGGCACATAAAATATCCACCACAAATCTACCCCTTGTCAATATAATACCCATGGAAACATCTTTTTAAGCCATGTTTAATGGCAAAGTCATAATTTTAGCTAATATGAAACAACTATCTTACTTATAATATCTGTGCATCTTTCCCCCTAACAACATGGTAAAAATTAGAAAGATGGTTATTTGTTTCACCCTATAATTTCAATGCTATGATGTAAGCACTAAGATAATGCTTAAATAATGATATAAAGTCAACATTCCTTATCTTTCATGAGATAGGAATAAGAAAGAATATAAAATGCTTAGTATCTATAAGCAAGCATATACTCATAGTCATAACAATATAATCCATAAACAATGTTCATAATCAACAGCTACTCATTCAGTTACTAGTGTAAACTAGTATCTGTTTTATTACACACCCTGCATTCTCTTTGCTTTCAGGGAGCACCCAAGTTGGCGATAGTTATTTACATGATATCTTCCAAAAGAGCCATTGGCTGTAGCTCCATGGAACTTAATCACAAAGTGTAATGATATGCGGGCTGCCTTAAGAACCATCTTCATCCCAACACATTTTTTCATGTCTATTATGGAAGAGCAATATAACTTCCTCTTGATGATTTGGATCAATCATTCCCAGCAACACCGACTCTGATATTAGTCAGTGTTCTCTAGAGGAACAGAACTTAAAGAACACACACACAGAAACACACACACACACACATACATATGGGACTTATTATAACTGCTTACAGACTATGGGCCAGCTAGTCCAACAACAGCAGCTGTTTAGCAAGAGAAGTACCAAGAATCCAGTAATTGTTTGGTCTACAAGGCCGGATGTATCAGCTGGTCTTCAGTATCTGCCAGAACCCAAAGGAAGTAGGCTCCAAAGCCAGTGAAGGTATGGACGTCATAGCAAGAGCAAGCAGAAAAAAGAGAGCTTCCATCTTCCCTGTCCTTTATATAGGCTGCCATCAGAAGATGAGGCCCAGATTAAAGGCAGAGTCTTCCCGCTTCTACAGGCTTATTTAGGTAAAACTCCCTCACAGGTGTGCCCAGCCATTTGGGTATTAGTTAATTCCAGATGCAGTCAAGTAGACAATCAAGTATAGTCACCACAACTCCCTTCTCAACCCGCTGACATACAGGAAAGACATGTTTTCTGACCTGCCCTTGTGTGGGTCACTAGACCTTACATATCCACTTTAGCTTTCCAGAGTAAGTCTTTGTAAGACTTTCAGAATAAGCTGAACGGTGCTGGGATTTCTAATTCACACATGGTAGTTGAGCTTTTTCAGTATGTAGAGAATGTGTTGTGGTTGTTCTCAAACCTGACCAGACCAAATGGAAAGGACTATATCACTGTGGGTGTGGAGGTTGCTACCATTGGCTACCATCTGAGGGAGATGTCACTGCTCCCAGGGGTGGTAAGACCAGTTCTGGAGCTGGAAAAACCACCTTATCTAGAGGTTGGGAGACCTCCTCTACTAGCAAAGAAGACCACCCACTACAACTTAGAGATGCCATGTCTCCAGCTTCAACAGGATTTTCCAACACATTCCCACCTCAATACATAGGATCTCATTCTTCTCCTGCCAATGTCCTTGGTTTAACTGTGTGTACCCTTTGAGGCTGGGACTTTCACTTTCATTGTATCACCCCATGGCAGGAGAAGGGCTCGAGTTTGATTTTCATTGCCATCAGTATTATAACTATAGGAAATAAGGCTCTCACTTGGGGCATGTCTAGAAGCTTTTGGAATGTTTTTGCAGTACTTGAGCTCAGGATCAAAATCCCAAAGTACATACTTCATTTCTATTCTTCCTGGGACATTAGAAACAAATAACGAATATATTTATATCACAATTTTAAAAAGTGGTTGGTTAGAATTACCCAATGTAAGTATGTTATAAATCTAAAAAGAGTTAAAGGCTTAGACTACCAGTGATACCTTTCTATTGAATATGGAGCCATCAGCATTTGCTTAAATCTAACCAAACTAGAACAGCAATTAAAAAAAACCCTAGCATTAATTCAGAAAACTCATCTTTGTACTTCTGTTCCTCTGGAACTATTCTCATCCCCAATGCCTGCATTAAAGTTTTCTAGAGAAGACAAACAGTTAGCGAGCCTGCACAGTACCAACTTAGGCCCTTTGCATGTGCGTGACAGTTGTGTAGCTTGGTCTGTTTGTAAGGCTCCTAGCAGTGAGATCAGGAACTGTCCCTGGGCTTAACTGGTTTCTGGAAACCTGTTCCCCATGCTGGATTACCTCAACCAGCCTTGACGCAGGGGAAGAGCTCAGTCCTGCCTCAACCTGACTTGCCAGGCTTTGTTCAGGCCCATGGGAGGCCTGCCCCTTTCTGACTGGAGACAGAGGAGGTGGAGTGGATGGGGTGGGGGTAGATGGGAAAGGGGAAGGGCACAAGGGAGGGGAAACTGGTCTGTCTGTAAAATTGTCAGAGACCAGGTCCAACAAAAATACCACTTACCAGGGTAGGGGCACAGGGATCAGAAAAATAAGGAGGACCAAGGCACAAGTAAAATAATAAAACAGAAAACACAGGATAGTACCAGAAGGGAGTTCCAGTGAATCTGCCTGAATTTAATTTTCCATACACTTTTATACGAAGACAAAAGAACAAAAGACTGCTTTAACATGATACAAAGGGGGACTAGAACAGTTACAATCTTCAATACTTTGAGACATCAAGTCATTAGCATTTTGTTGTTTAGGCAGTAAACCCACCCTAGACCAAGTATCCTGAAGGCAGCTGCTCCCAAGGTCAAGCTCTCTATCTCAAAAGTAGGAGCAGAAGTATCCTTGAATTTCCTGCCCCTCGGTCAGGGAGGGAGTGGATCTACCTGTGTGGTTATCTTAATGTCAAAAGAACTAAGTAACATCCTGACACCCTATGTCAGGATGTGCGGCCTTGGTTGTTGTCAACAATTTTGAGCAACTTCAAACTCTCTGGCCTCCAGACAAGGTGGAAATGGGCTCACATTGTTGGGCCTCCCCATAAAATAAACAAAAAAAAGTTAATTAAATTAAAAAAAAGTTTTCCAGAGAAGCAGAAATAGTATGGGAAAGGGTATGTGGGTAGGGAGGGACAAATGTTGCAGGTTTTTTTTTAAGGAATTACCTCATGTGATTATGGAGGTAAATTTCTATCTTCAAGTTGGAGGTTTAAGAAGCTGGTGGTAAGCCAGGTAGGTGGTGGTGGTTCATGCCTTTAATCCTAGCACTCAGGAGACAGAAGCAGGCAAATCTTTGTGAGTTCAAGGCCAGTCTGGTCTACAAGAGCTAGTTCCAGGACAGGCTCCAAAGCTACGGAGAAACCCTATCTCAAAAAACCAAAAAAAAAGAAAAGAAAAGGAGAAATAAAACTGATGGCACAAATACAATCGAGGTCCAAAGTCTGAGAAGAACAGACTAGAGGTCTAGTTAAAAGCCATCATCCACAAAATTGGTAAGGCTCAATTTCTAAATTCAGTCTACTGATTCAAATGCTAATATCCTCTATGTGCGCCCTCAAAAACTATCAAGAAATACCATTTACCAGCTACCTGAGCATCCTTTAGCTCAGTAGAGTTGGTATGTAGAACTGACAATTGTGGACCTTGTACTATTGTTTACCTAACTGTGACGACTGTTGTATCTAACACAGTAGGCAGTAGTAGTTGTTATTCTTAGTCAATTTGTTGTCAGCTAGTCTTTTTGTTTAGAATTTTTGAGAATTAATACAATGACAAACAGAATCACAGGGCATTTTGAACAGCTTATCACTAATATAAATTATTTTCTAGGAAACTTTTTTCTTAGAGCGAGCAATAACCATTTGGATAATCAGAGTGGAATGGCTATTCATCTGGCAGGCAGAGTCACACATAGACTTTGGACTGGATCTCTGGGTAGAAAAGTAATACGAACTTTTCAAGTAAGAGTTCATAGTTTGGTTAATAAATAAATTATGGCACCTCCTAAATGATATAAAATCATTTATCCTTATTTAAATTAAAAAGTAATTAAAGTGCTGTTCTTCTGTTTTATCTTCTTAGCCATGACTTGTAGATGAAGAAGTGTAATTTCTCCATGCTGGCATTCTCCTCTAATGTGTTCATTGCTTATCCACAGAGAACAATAGAAAACCCTGCATGTGGAAGCTTTCGTGACAGTAACAGCCTCAACATTCTTTTATCTGCGGTGATGGAGCGGTAATCCACATGTGAAGGCACGTGGTGCCTCAGCTGATTTGAGGAGCACAATGGGTTCTCCTAAGCATTAACATTCTACAATAACACGGCATTGTCATCCTTTGTCTGATCCCGGCTCACACAAATTGTTCTCAGTGTTTCAAATTTCCCATCAAAACCAGGGAGAGACACCTCAAAGCTATCATGTGGGAACAGATTAGGTGCAGCTCTACAAGGTTACACAAATGATGGAAAGGTCCCATTTATAGACTCCTTAGAGGATGTTTACTGACAGGTGGAAAACAAAGACTCTCCAGCTCACAAGCAATTTGTACACCTAAATCCCATATGTATTTTGACTCTTGAAGTAATAGCCTTTTCTGGGCTTTATCTGCAGTTGCTGGTTTTGCTTTTTAATGCTGCTTTGTAAACTGTTTCAGGAAGGTAGGGAGTTCTGTATTCATTTACATTTAAAATTAAAGATACCTCATAGTTTTTCCTGTTATCTCTCTCATTTAAAGCACTTTCTACTTATGTGTATTTGTGTGCCTGCTTGTCTATATGTACAAGGTATGCATGCAAGTCCCTGTGGAGGACAGGAGGAAAGAACAGAAGACTATCAAGGGAGGTTTTTGACAAAAACCAAGACCAAAGCTCAGCATGGAAATTACTAAGACTATAGCTCTGTGTCTGGCATTCAGAACATGTGGTATCATGATATAAGCTCTAACAGACTTGGGAAGCCTTCAGATAGTTATGCTCATGTCTCTGGCTTTTCTGGGCATCTTCTTCATTATCCTGAAGTACCTTTGCATCTTGGGCTCCGTTCTTTAAGCTTCATGCATTATGTTCTCAGAGCCTTCATGCAGATATGTTGACCCTGATATATTATCTGGTTTTGTGCTGCAGCCAGCACAGCCTGGATAGCTGAGACTGGCAGCGGGGGGTGGTGGTGGTGCCGGGATTGAGACTTAGAGGCTTCTTTTCAGGTGAAAGAACAGCAACCATTATTTTGCCCAGCAAACTTTTATACCTCTACTGCTTCTGTGGAGACCCACCGGCCAGAAAGAACACAAACATCCTTGTCAATTACAGACCACAAGGAAGTTCCGCTGTCAGTTGGGGAGTGAGGGCAGCTGGATCACAACAACTCCCCCCATTTTATTTTATAATACCTTGTCTGTCATGGGAAATAGCCCTCTAATATTCCCTGTCTTAGGTAGTATCCTGCCCCCAAAGTATTGCCCATCCGTGGCTACCCAGACACATAGCCCTAAA
>LOJH01001235.1:0-18483 GCA_001685095.1 Ellobius talpinus
TCCCTCTCTTTCTCTCTCCTCTCTCCTTTTCCCCCAGCTTTTTGAGACAGAGTTTCTTTGTGTAGCCTTGGCTGTCCTGGAATCAGCTCTATAGACCAGGATTTCCACAAACTCACAGAGAACTGCCTGGCTGTCTAACATGCTCTCATGGGCTCCTTCTCCTTGGGCATCCCCCATGTTCTCCAAAAGCATTCTCACTCCTCACAGACATGGATCACTTGCTTATGGTGGTTTCCAACCTTAACTCCTTCGGCCCTGATCAATCCTTAATTCTAGGACACCCCCACCCCTTAAGATAGCCTGCCAAGTGGGCCTCCTAGACACCTTACTTAATCTCAAAATGTAACAAACTCTTCATGGAGGGAGAGAGAGCCATGCTGGGAGGCCACACTACAGTAGCTGGGCCTGCAGACCAAGCTGCTCTAGGTGCTGGTTTCTTGCTGGTTTCTCACGTCTGCTCTTCAGCATCAGGCTGCCAGAGGCTATCAGGCCCTCTGTCTGACTGCTCTACCTCTCTCCTGTGGTTATGCATGGTTCAAAGAGCATCAGAAAGGGACTAAGCTGTTGACATTGGACCTGGAAGACTGAGACACATAGGTGTGAAATCAATCGGTCATTTTCTTTCTTTTTTTTTCTATTTTCTTTTCTAGGCAAGAACGTAAACTAACTGCTACTGGCAGAATCAAAAAACTGGGGGAATGTACACCAAACACTATCACTCTATGTCAAGGAAAATTTTTTCATGCTGACAACAGTATGCATTCCCAGGCAGAATTCCCAGGGCTAACAGAGTACAGTCACTATGTGAGTACCCACTGGGGATTTGCTGAACATGTTTATGTCAGTACAGGGCCTCTTCCCTGAGAATCCTCAGAAAGAAAGATATAGGAAAAGCAAAAGGATGAGGCTGGGGACTCTGTTCAGGAAGCACTCCCTGAGTCCCTGCCCAAGGTTCAAACTTCAGCGAAACAACAGTCCAGTACTTAGGCTGCTTTCTATCATGGTATTTGTCAATATTAAGCTGCATGGTAGCTTCCACAGCAAGGATCTTGGGAATACTGTCCTTGTGGACACTTCATCTCGACCTGGTGACTTACTGGGCCTCCCTGTTAGGGATTCCACTGACAGGAGGAGCCACTAGTACAAGTAATGGTCTGTGTTCACATGGTCATTCATTCACTCTGCATCCAGCTAATATGGCCCCCAATACTCTTGTCTGTGCCTCTTCATCTTTGCAAAGTACTGACAGAGCCCATTGGGAATTCTATATCGCTCAGGTCTCACTCTCCCTCATTTAGCTTGAACTCCATCTATTTCTCTTTAGACTATTTGATCTTCACTTATGAATACCTGAGTCCTACTGCTATCATGAAAAGGCTGCCCAGATCTTTTGAGATATGAAGACTGTGGTGAGAATTCTTTCAAGACATAAGAATTCCCATTCTTGTAATCAGAGCACTGGGGAAGAACTTCCTGAAAGAAGTACCATGGGAAAACAAAATGGACTCTCATGGCTTTTCTGTAGGTGTTCTGGTGGTTTCACATCCAAGCTTCTGCAGTATCATAATGTTGCCTGGAACATGCAATCATTGAATGAAAATACCAAAATGTACTAGCTCTCCATCTTGACATTCCTGCTACTATCTCTGACAGAGAAAGTCTAAGTGGGCACTCATGGGAACACAAACGCCAATCTAAGACAGTGGGTAAGCAATGGTCTGTTTTTTAAACCATCCATTTCTTGGGGTTACTTTGTGCTGGAACTCACAAGAAGACAAGAGGAGCCCTCTGAGGATGGATGGGGAGAAGGATCAGGCTCTCATTCATTCCTGCAATATGAATTTCAGTACTTGCTTCTGTCAGGAACTATTTTAGGGGTTCAGAATGCAAAGGAGAAGGCAGATAAGGTCCTGTTTCAAGAGTACTAGGCACTGACCAGGTCATTAGAAGATGACAAGTTCTCTAAGAAGAAAATACAAGATTGAAGAGTAACAAAGGACTAAGCCCTAAAGGCCTATCCTTAGCTAAGAACAAAAGAGAGGAAAAGGTTGTTCCAGGCAAAGAAACTGTGTATGGGAAGACCCAAGGCAAGAACAAACTGGCAACTCTCATGGACCTGCAAGAAACTTGGAATGGCTGTAGAGAGAGGAATGGCAACTCATAAACAGGAGAGAGGGGGAGAAAAGGTTGGGCTGTGCAGGGCAATCAGGGACCCCATAAGAGTTTGGGATTTTGGAATGCAAACCAGTGAGAGTCATGAGAAAATACAAATTTAAAAAACAAACATTTAGCCATTATGTGATAATCACACAAGAAGCATCAAAAGGAACACTGGCAGGTAGAAGCTCTGGGTGACCTTGGTGGGATGGTTCCAAGGCTGGACCTTCTGAGGCCTTCTGTGGCCATCAAATGACCTTCAGGATTTGCACTACAGCTCTTTGCATTGCATGTTAGTCCTGTGTAGGAGGGTGCAGGAGCAAAGGAGACCAGCGGAGTCAAGAACTGTTCACTTGTATAACCCAGTGGGTGGTGGAAATGGTTTGTAGTAAGTTCACCTAAGGCTCTAATTGTGTGGAGATACCAGTTAGGCCTCCAGACAAAGATCTCAAGTCACAGAGGGTTGCCAGGTCAAACAAGGATACTTAGATAAATTTGAATTTTAGATAAACAACCAGTGGTGTTTAGTATAAATCATTCTTTAAAATGGGGGTACACCTGTGTTCTTAAAACCACTCACTGATAATCGAAAACTCAGATTTAGCCAGACATTCTAAGTGTTTGTCTTCCAAGACTGACAGCCTGAAAGGTAATTCACTACGCAGCTCAGAAGCTCAGGAAAGAGGAGCACAGGGGACAAGGTCAGCACGGAGGGAATGTGAAGTATCAGTCATACGGGGGCAGCTGCCAGTTAATGTTTGGAAGATAAACAATATCTGCCACAGTAAGCATCTCATTGACTCCGGTGTTTAGTGTTTGAGAGAGGAGGAAACCATCACAAAAGCTAAGGTAGAATAAAGGAATGACTAACCATTGGGAAAAAAAAATCATACATCCAAGAACTAGAGTATTCCCCAGATGGAGAATTGGTGGTACTGGAGACTACAGTTCACTTGTATTGTGCTAGAGAGAAAAACATCACAGCCAGTTGTAGGGCCAATGGTGGGTGTTCACGATGTCTTCCTAAGAGTGGGTGGTAATGGGGGAAGAGGTTGGATAGAAGAATGGATTGATTTGATATTATAGCTGTAAACTGGTAAAAGTTAGTGGGAAAGAGGAAGTTGTTAGAAAGTAAGGGAAATGGGGAGGAGGAAGGTCCCAAGAAGGAAGAGTTATAGATATAGAAGGAAAATGATAAGGTCAGACAGGGCACGCAGCTTCCTTTAAGCCAGGCCAAATGCAGAGGAAGGGTCCAGCAGGTTGGTTTATGAGACAATTTGGAGGAGTTTCTATCTACTATTTATTATTTGTTTTGTGATAGTGGGGATTGAATACAGGGCTTTACACATTCTAAGCTAGTGCTCTGCCACTAAGTTGCACCCACCTTTTAGTTTTTTAGGAACTGGTCTCTATGCAAAGGCCAGGCTGTCCTGATAGTGGCATGAACCACCATGGCTGGCCCACTTTATTGTTGGAAGGAGAGACTTCATCATCTGCTGAGAATCCAGATGCTGAAGGCTTAAGAACAAGAAATGAGATTTGCAAAGGCAATTGCTCAAGGAGTGGAACAGATGTCCCGAGGAAGGCAGAGCAGGCTCTCCTGAGGCCAGGATCAAAGAGACCATGATGGTAACAACTGTCTCCAGCAGAAAGCCACGTGGTCATGTAGTCACCATTCCAAGGAAGAGAAGACCTTGCGTATCCATGTTTGGAATTGTGCCAGAGGGTGTAACAAAGAACTTGTGCTATAGAGGAGGCTCTGAGCTACAAAGGAGGAAAGTGAACAAGGGTGGGATTCAGACAGCGAGGAAGAAGGCAATGACATTGAACCAGGAAGTTGAGGGTTAGAAGGACATCAGGGTGAGTGGTTTCAGAGCTGAGCTAGTTCTGGGTAGTGAGGAGGTCTAGAAAGTGTAATGGGAAAGAGTAGCCAAGATGCAGTGGGCAGAAATGGAGGCACCAAGTACCTAAAAGGCTAGAATGTGGGCTGGGCCACTGAGGTCATCCATGATGACAGCAGAGCCTCCCTGTGTCCTCTGTGCAATCCCACCTCTCCTGACATCACCTCTCTGTTGTTCGCTGTAAGAGTTGCCATGGTGGTGGGTGGGGAAAAAAGAGGAGGTGGTGGCTAAAGCTGGGTGTGGTCTGTGAAACATTTTCATGGGTAAAAAGATGTCATTTGTGTAAGTTTCTAATTCCTTTGAACACTCATAGGCAAGGAAGTATCCATAGCATATTATCAAGAAGCACTAAAACTAAGAATCATTTCTCTCCTCACTGTGGTGTCAAAGTCTAAGAACTACTACCCTAGTAGCAACTCAGAATGTCGTGTCTCTCTTCCCATGCCTTGGCATCTGCCCTTGCGTCCCTTCAGCCACTCAGACTGGACAACGCAGTCTTACTTCCCACATCTAGTTACTACTAATTCTACTTCTGTCTTTCTATTCTGTCATCTATTTCCTAACTTCTCTGCTAATCCCCCACTGGCCTCTTTGTCACTCTCAAGAGGCACAGGCAAAGGAGGTACCTCCACTAATGATTCACTCCCCAGATGACCTCCCACACCACTGCCAGTTTAACTTTCGTCAAATCCTTGTTTGCTCCAACAAGTCCACTCTTACAATTCCTCAAAGGAGCTAACAAAGAGCAGACCCCTTGATACGGTATGAAGACTTCCACTGACCTGAGGAGGGGTATTCCTTGCCTCCACCTTCCATTCCCTCTTCTAGGCACTATGCACCAGGTACTGTAGTAGGTCATATTCCCACTGCTTCTGGGCCTTTGCCCCTGCTGTCCCCTCACTCTGGAGTGCCCTGGTCCTGTTGTTCTTTGGGATCTGGGTAGCTGTGAGGTCCTTATTCTGTTGCTCTTCCCCATTCAGTAACTTGTCCTGAGGCCTGGCAGAGACAACGTTTGCTGATCTAAATTAAGAGACTGCTCCTGAGAAGTGGCAGGTGCTTTGAGACCCATGAGTCAACACAGCTAGTCTGGGACATGTTTCAGACCAGACACATACTCAAGAGTCATGTCCAGACCCCCAGACACCAGCCAGCTGATGTTAACTCCACTAGGGTCCCCAAGCCACTGCTTAACCAAGTCTTCTTAGCCTAGCCTTGGCGTCGCTCCCTCCTGTGCAGGGCCAGCAGGAAGAAAAGAACACTTAAAGCAAGCAGGGGTAGGGTGAAGAACTGCCGGTCTGCTGGAGTGACTCACGTGACAGACAGCAGGAGGTCCCCTGAGATGCACAGCAGAGTCTGAGCAAAGGCCTCCTCCCTATTTGGAAACAGAGACCCTTGGGACTTAGGGGTTGTAGGTTCAACAGTATGGGTGTGTCAGCAGTTGAGTGATCACCTTAAGAATTGCCACTGGGCAATTCTCTAAGTGTGGTCTGCAAGACAGCAGCTTCTGAGGCAATGTAAGGAGAAAATCTGCTACAGGGTGTGTGCGCGCACACATAGCCCTTCTCCACCCCATTTGTGTGTGTGAGTTTGGGGACGGGGGAGGGGGGTGTCAGTATGTGAAAGGTAAAGGCATTAAAATAAAAAGCTAGAATGTATCCTAAATTCCGAGACTGAGGAAAATCCCACTAAGACTACATTCTTCCTATCAGGAAATGGGGAATTCCCAGAAGCTTAAGGAGCAAACAAATTGAGAAGATTCCAAGGGGAGGGTTTCATTAGCAAGGGCCCTCCCCTCCTGAGGCAAGTCCCTACTATTCCCCTGGAAGTTCAACTGACTGACTGCTGGGACACAGAATGCCTTTTGAAGGCCCAGTATGTCATTCAGTGCTTCTCAGTTCTTAGTGGGGAGTCCCCACAGCCTCTCTCAGCTCCCTACAAACCAGGCTCCTCTTCCTGGCTCAATAGGGGCCTTCCATCTCCCCAACAATTTTCTCCTCTGGCTATTTTCCTTTCATTTCCCTCACCTAAACTAGGAAAAAGTTTTAAGGGAGGGCCAGGGCCCTATTTTGCTTTCTCTGGACTGGTTGTGTCCCCAGAGTGGCAGGGAGAGTCAGGAACACCTGGCCCATGCTCTCTGCGGCTGCCATGGGCTCTGTCTTGGGACTAATCCCTGAACTGTTCAAGCCCATGCATGCTCCTCTGTACTCTGGGGTTGACCCTCCACAGCTCTGCTGGCTTGGCAGATATTACTTATACATTCAAATATCCATAAAGCACTTTGCCAGGGCTGAAGATGTACTGGTGGGAAACACACATGCCCTGAGAGATGCCCACCTTGGTGGGGAACACAAGAAGCAAACAAGCAATTAACATAGATTTTCTGCCATGCAGAGAGAGAGTTTAACAAGGTGAGAAGCCATGAATGAAACAGCCCTATCTTAGCAGGTTCAGGAAAAACTTAGAGGAGGTGACTTGAACAGAGACCTAAAAATGGCCACGGAGTGAAGGAGATAACTTGGGGAGAGCTTTCCCAACAGAGGATGCTCTCAGACAAGGGAGGCTGTGAGGTGAAAGGAGGGGCTACAGGAGGTTGGGGAGATGAGGTCAGAGAACCCCTGAGGCCTTTTTACTTATCCAGGGAGCTTGTGGATCAGTCTTGGATCAGTCTAAGGATCAGTCTTGAGCAGGGAAGTAACAATCTGTTTTACACTTTTGAAAGATTTCTCTGTGTGGAGAATTGCCTGTGGAAGTGGAGTCAGAACAGTTAGGAAGCTGTGGTCATGACCCATCACCACTAATGGCCATCACTCCAAATTCTGACATCCAAGAAGAGCCTGGAACAAACCCCATGCCTACATCCTCACCTCTTTTCTTCCAATCCCATCACAGACTACGGTTCTTGTCCTCGAGGAAGCTGTCCTGGGGCCTGCCCTAAGGAGGGATTTCACACGAGAGCTGTCCGTGATGGTCCATGTCCACTTCTCAAGAAATGTGACACTATTCTGTATTAGCCAGGGCTCCTGTGAAGGCACAAAATGCAAACTCCTGTTAAGGAAGGAGCCCAAGGACCGTCCTCTGAATGTTCCTCCTCTCCCATTCTATCCCCTTTCTGAACTCTGCCCAGGTACCCTCTCCTCCCTCACTGGCATCTGCTTCCTCCCACCTCCAGCGCAGGCGCACACCCCCTATCAGTTAAGTTGCTTTGTTCAGCAGTTGAGTGGGCATCCACTCAGGGCACTCCTCTGACATCTGCTCAGTGAAGGTGAAGAGACTACAGACTTCCAGAGGGAAGACAGAAAAATGTCTCAGAAAAGTTTATGATCTGGTGATTTGAAGTAGTAGATGAATACAGGACAAGGGAGAAAGGGCCAACTCTGGCCAGGAACCTGAATTATTATAACCCTAGATGCTCCTCAGCCTGGACCCCAGGGTCCACTGACCCCCTGCTCTCCCCAGCTACCAGTCCCTCAGATGTCACTAGGAATTTAGTGGGTCTCCAACTTAACTCTTCTTGCTCTCTTTCTTTATCTTTTCTAGTATTGTTTTTTGGGGGGAGGGGGAGGAGTACTAGAGAACCAACATAGGACCTTATCCAAGCTAAGTAAATGCTCTACCACTGAGCTGTATTCTCACCTCATTAACTAATCTCTTAATCCCCAAGCCTGCTCCTCTAATCCTTAGTCTACACTATTGCTCATGATGGTAAACTCTATGTGGCCCTGGCTGTTCTCACTTTCCTGTGCACCCCTGGTAATCAGTCTCACTCATAAACATCCCCTTAAAGTGGTATTGAACCTCTACTCTTTCTGGGCCAGGCCCTTAGCCCTGTCATAATGACCACGGACGGCCAGCGTCTCTTCACCAATGAGTCTCTGATAGCTCTCCAGTCACAAACACGATCATTCAGAGAACACTGAGTTACTAAAAGCAGGATGCTTGGAAGAGTGGGGCACAGTGAAATGGGGAGGTTCTCACCTCAGAGACCTGGACACTTGTCCTAGACTGGCCCTCAGGCAGCTCAAACAGATACTTCCAAGTTTGAGCTCATCATGTCCTGCCCCAGGACCTGCTCTCTCCGTAAAAGGCCTGTTTGATAGAAAACCAGGAAGTCATGCCTGTGTCTCCTCACCACCCACCCCAGCAACCACCAGTCCTCTTCACTGGAAAGTGCCTGGGTCTTTCCTCTCTGCCTCAGCTCCCTCACATGGCTGGATTAAAGCACCATCGCCTCCACATCCATCATTTCCCTTCTGAGGCACTTCCAGTCCTCTTCCTGTCTGTGCTCTATGCTTCAGTTACTCCAGAAGTGTCATTTCAAGTCGCTGCTACCAATTCTTCACTGGCTTCTTGTGACTCTTAGGAGAGCTTACTAACCACAAAGGCCCACTAGGTAACCCAATCTCTCACCACCCAGTTTACACCTTCTACTCCAGACTACAACAGTCCTTCAGTTCCTAGAATGCATTGTGCTTCCTACTTTCTGTTTCCTCCAGTCAACACCCTTGCTGCCTCCTCCCCACCCTAGCTCCCTTGCCTCCCCAAGCTCTACCCATGCCCCAAGAGCTCAGCTGAGGTATTCCTTCCTCCAGTCTTCCTTCTTGATCTCTCTAGGCTAGGGAAGGTATTCCTCCCATGACAGCACCCCGAGTCACCCTGAGATACTCGCTCCCTTGCAGTGTGTGCGTGTCAGCTCCTCAGGTGAACAGCTCTAAGAGTGTTTGCCTAGCGTGAATTAAGCAGGAACTTCAGAGTAAGGCGTAGGGCTGGCACACACAAGCTCAATGGCCTCCCCCTTACCCGGAAATAAAGCCTCAAATTTATGATCCTCCTGTCTCAACCTCCTCAGTACCGAGATGGCAGGCGTGTTTCATCACGTCTGACCAATAAATATTTTTCCAATAGATGGATGGGTGAACCCTGGGAGCATCTGAAAAGGAAGAGGCATTCCAGAGTAGGAAGCAATGCAGAAAGGGGGTCCGATAAAGGCTCAAGCGTGGGGATGGCCATGTGTCACATTCAGAGTGCAAGAGGCCAGCCTATTGGGGAAAATGTCACAAGGAGAGTAGAGAGTAATGAGGACAGATGTTAGAGCCAAGCTAAGGTGTGAGAGCTTTATCACAGAGGCATTACAGAGCATCAAAGCCAGGATGTGGCACAAGAATAGCCATGTGTAAGGACATCACGCTACAGCAGCTTACAGTCTGACTTGTGTGAGGAGAGAGGAGAAACTTGGAGGGTATCCCCACTCTGAGGGTCAGCAGAGGGCCTGTTCAGCACTCCTTCAACCAGACCTTTCACCAGCTGGAAACTCCTGGCCATTGTAGCAGTGGGAGGAAGGCAAGCTCCTCTTGCCAGCGCTTGCTCCTCAACTGGACAGAGATAGATTGCCCTTCCTGATGACTCACCCTGGAAGGCTCGGCCCCCAGCAGAATGGCATTGTTGACAGGAAGAGGGGCCAGACTTTCCCTCCTCCAGCCTACTTGCTGGACCCCAAGACAGCAACACAAGACGACATAGTGTGTGGAGTAGAGATCACACCTACACCATGCCAGCTGTCTACACGCTTGGACCCACGGTGCCACGTGTCAGCTGGCTTAGCAGTTGTCAGTGACGCAGGCAGCCGTAGAAACTCTCAAGAAGTATGATGCAAGGACATGAAGGAGAGAGGTAGCACCACTTCTCTATTCTCAGGTGAGGGAACAAAGCAGACACACCAGGCAACAGGAGTTGTGAGAGCCATATTTAGAAGGGTGTGAGAGCCAGTACATGGCTCTTAACTGGGGACAGCATCTGGTGAGGCTTCTTTAGAAGTGAGACATGGAGAAAAGGAAAAGGGACATCGACCCCCAGAAGAGTTTGGGCCAGGCCCAGGTCAAAAAAGCTGTCACTCTGATGTGGGAACTGCAAGAATTACCTCGACAGGCCGGCTACAGCTCCAACAGTCACTAGAATCTATAATGTGTTCACTATAGAAGAGCTATGTCACGTGGGTGGCCTTCCTGAGCTAGGCCAGCCTGGAAGTGTGCTGGAGCAGGAAATGTAAAACGAAAAGAGAAGGCTACAGACCTGAGAGACAAGGAAGAAGGGGGCTTGGAGCATTTGCAGGGCTCAGCATCCGCATGCATCTTCTCAATCAAGGAGAGACTAGCAAATGCTGAAACAAAGGACAACAGTAAATGGCAGGAAGGGAAGGGAAGGGAAGACTTTGGCTTAAGGTGGTAGTTAGCTGGCCTTAGCAAGCCTAGGACTTAAAGACAGAGGTGACACATGGAAATGAGTCCTTATCTAGGCTGATGGCTGAGACACTGAGAAAAAGAAAGATCCTAGGACAAGGGCTTAGGGTCAAGAGGAAGGAAAAAGCACTTCCTCCCACAGTCACCTCTGTGTACCCTGATGCACAAGATCCCAGGGAACTGGGCTTCCTTCCTGTCCACAGCTCTTCCTCCTTGCTCCCTTCTCCCAAGCATTCCTCCAGGCTCTGTTGCACCACCGCTGCTGGTGCAGAGCTGCGCTGAGGGCACAAATGAGAAGCAGACTAGTTTGTTCTCTGCCTGGAATCCTCTTTTGGCAATAGCCTCAGAGCTGGCTTCGTCTGGTCTTAGCTTACATGTTACACCCTCCAAGAGGCCTTCTCTGACTTCTTTGATTTAGCTGGTCCTGGCGTCACTATTGTTTTATTTCCACATAGCACTTACTGCTACCTGGTACTTTTCTCTCTGTGTTTTGTCAAACTTGAGAATTGTAAGGAGAAAGACCAAAGATTGTTCAACGGATGCAAGATCAGTTTAGGGGTGTACCCGGGACTGATCAGTACAGAAAAAAAGTCGCTGCTTGTCCTGCGCAGGTTAGGATTTCAGTTTGTAGTTGAAGAATAAGTTCCTGTTTGCTCTGTGTTAAGTCCTTGCAAGTTAAGATTTCTATTTGTAATTAAGAATAAATTCCTGTCTCTTAGATTTGATATAAACTGCAAAACATGTTTTTAAACCTACACTAAGTTAGTGATCCATTCACATGATGCACAGCCTTAACATTGTTCCTTCCCTTTCATTGTATTTTTCTAACAATGTTGGCCAGCCAGCTCTTTCATCCCTGTGAACACTTAATCTCTCTTATAAAAGGGACCTCAAGAAGCTGTCAGAGGCTGCTCTCTAACCCGACTTAGAGAGAGGCAGTCAGACTGGCCAGTCCCAGGTGCACCCCAAAATGTAGCTTGCTTCAATTGGACAATCATGCTTTGGTCTTTCTCCTCATGATTCTCAGGTTTAACAGTTTTCACATTTGGTTTTGTTTGTGTCTTCATGCATAATGGACACTCCTCAAGAACAGGGACCTTGCCTGCCTGTGTCACACACAGTTGTACCGGTTGTATTCCCAGCACACAGAGCAATGCCTGGTTCCAAGCAGGCGCTCACATGTTTAGTTTATTTGTGAGTAATAACTGTTAGCATTTGTTGAGTACTCACCACATGCCAAGCACTTTGTTCATGTGTGACCTCAAGAGTCAGCAAACTGTGGGTTTCAAGGCAAATACGGTTCTCTGAAAGTTTCTACAAATAAACCTTAATGGAGCACACCCCTTCGTGCCTGTGCTGTCTGCAGTTGCTTCTGCAATACAATGATAAAACTGAGTAGTTGTTACAAGGGCAGCATGGCCAAAAAGCTAAAAACGTTTACAGCAGCCTGGCACTTTGCAGAAAAGGCCTGCTGGCCCTGTGTAAACTCACACAATCCCCTTCAGCACCCCTGAGGTCAGGCTGTTATTGATGCCATTTTACAAATAAGGTGACCGAGGAACAGAACACAGAGCTAATAAGTGCGCAGGTGGGAATTGAACCCAGACAGTTTTGACTATGCTCCTTGCTAGCTACAGTGTTTCATAAGTTTTCTAGGAATGGATAGGGGAGAAGGGAATTAAGCTTATCCTAGAATTCTGGAAGTAGCATATAAAAAGAAGGAAATGGAGGGAAAAAACTATGGCAACAGAGTTCTTAGGACTACACGCGATCAGAGTATTTTTTATTGTTCCGGGTTTTTGTTGTTATTTGGGTATTGTTTGTTTGTTTGTTCACAGGACTTTGTTATATAACCCAGGCTGGCCCCAAACTCCCATCTCCCCTGCCTCAGTCTCCCTAGAGACAGGATGGCTGATGGCTTCCTCCACACCTGAGTTTGGGCCACTGCTTTGTTTCATTAGGGTTTTAGCTAGTATGTTTGTTTTAACAAGTACTAGGGATTGAACCCAAGGATTTACACAGGCTATTCAAAAGTGCTCTACCATTGAGCTGCATCCCCCAGCTATTGGAGCATTTTTGTGAGGCTTGACCCTACTCTGAGACCCAAACCTCTCCGAGTCTGTCTGCTGGAGCAGAAGTCCCACCCCTAAACATAAATAGAAGTATCCTCTTCCTTTCACTGGGAAGATGAAGTGCCAAGTATCCTCCACTTAGGACTTGGGATGCCAATGTTTTTCTTAAACCCTCAACGCCTGGTCTGGCCTGCCTACATAACAAACAAGGCTCTAGTGGTCTCTGGTGTGCAGTTGATGTACTATTTTTAAAATTGTTTTGGTAGCTACACACACACACACACACACACACACACACACAGAGGCTTCTAGAAGCCTCACTGTTTGAACATGTTTGAGAACTTTTCATTCCTCTGATGTTGAAATGTGGATGCAGTTCAACTCTGTGGTTAAAGAAACCCAGAATTAGAGAATCGGTGGATAAATTGCAGTCTTAGAAACACAGCCCCCACACAGAAAGTCTCTCAGAACTGCTGAAGGTTTCTCATGATCTTCAAAAAAATACAAGGAAAAGGGCTAGGAGAGGATGAGGCAACTGGAGAGGGAGCTGAGCCTGGGATGACCATTGAGGTGGAGAGTTCTGGAAGGTTTAGGAGAGCAGGAAGCAGGGGGAAGCACCTTCCCTGGTTCCTGGCTTTGAAGGCTGCTTTGAGATTTACCAAGCACTTACACAGTCCATGAAACATTTCCTCATGACAAGGTCCTGAAGGAGAATTATTCCTATCCCCTTCAACGATGTTACACAATTGGGTGAAAGTCACAGTTAGGGGCAGCAGATAGACTCCTTGATCCTTTGGAGCAATCTCTGAGGACTCTTTCAGGGGCCTGACCCAGGGACATTAGGTGGGAGCTTAGCTCCCTTTCATTCTCTGCTATGTCTTAGTGCCCCAAACCTGGCCCAGAGTAGGTCCTCAGTAGGCACATATGCAGGAAAACAAAATGCTATCTTCTGCTTGAGAATGTCCCTAGCCTGGTGGAGGAGTGGAACAGATACAGACACAAGGCTAAAATAAGATAAGCCAGGAGAAGCTACAAATGCCTCAGGGTCCCAATAAAGGCACTGCCATGGCATCTGAGAGCCTTGCATTGAGTTGTCTCCACATATGGGGAAGGAGGCACGGGAGCACGTGCGTGGCCAGCCTCGGCCACCTTCATGTTTCCTCCAGCCGTCTGTCTTATGCTCAGTTACACAGAACCCCGTTCCTGATGCCCCTAGTCTCTGTTGCTCACTCTCCCAGCCTTTTTCTTTTTCCTTGGTTTACTCGGTACTAGAAACTTCCATTGTAGGGCAGTGATGGTGCACACCTTTGATCCCAGCACTCGGGAGGCAGAGGCAGGTGGATCTCTCCTGGTCTATATAGTGAGTTCTAGGACAGCAGGGCTGTTTCACAGAGAAACCATAGCTCAGAAAAAAAAATATGAGACACTTCCATTGCAAGCTGTCCCTTATCCCCACCCCCTTAACGATGGAGTGCATTAATTAACTGCTTGCTTGCCTAAATGCCTATTGTCCCACAGGACTGTAACCTTCTTGACAGTAGACTGGCTATCTTTATATTTGTGAGATTCCAGCAATTAACCTTAAGTAAATTTTAGCCAAGACATAGTAAACATTTAGTGAGGCTATAGCCAATGGGCAAATATCCAACTTAATGAGGTCCAAGGATATTACAATAGAAGAAAGGGCTGCAGCTGAAGGTTGGGACCACCCTAAAAGTGCCAGCCCTGACGAGAGTGTGAAGCTGCCAGCAGCACTAGCAAGGTGTGCTTGGAAGTGCTGACTAATAGGATGACTGTCACATGAGGGGTATCAGGGAGCAAAGGCCCCTAAGAGAGAGGGAGGAGGTTGGTTCCCCAGGTCTCTAGCGCCTTTGGAGGAGGTTGGTCATGCTACCCAGGTTCAGCTTAAAAACTGGGTCATATACAAGTGTGATTTTCTGGCACACAGGTTTGGTATTCTGCCATAATTTACGACTTCACCCAAGTGGTAGAGGGCCTGTGACAAGCACATGACCCTACAGGCCGCAGTGAGATGGCCAGAGCTCTACGTTGAAGCCAGGGAAGAGGAAAGGCCATCTCCAGCATTTGGAAATGACTTGAGTTCTTGGGCTCCATTCACTCATCTACTTGACAAAACTTCACTAAGCATCAGATACCTAAATTATATGGGAGCTAAAAGCTGCCTAGGGGGATAGGGAGATTGCTCAGTCAGTGAAGCACCAAGTGTCATTCCTCAGTCACGCCTCCCCATAGCTTTTGAGCCAGAATCTAAGGACAGTGTCCTATTCTCAAAAATATTTACCAAATGAATGACTGGATCTGATCCTGCCATGACTTCCCGGCAGTCTGCATGTACAGTCGGATTTCACATGGATGGTCTGTGGGTGCAATTAATAGTGCTGATATGGCCTCTTATCCACTTTCTCTATCTCACCCACTAGCACCAGGGTGCTGGCATTACTTAGAGCCCACCACACGGCCACTACCATCTCTGACTCACACTACTGTCTCTCTAGGAATTCTTGCTTCCTACTTCCATGCCTGGATCACAATTGCCTTCCATGGACCTGCAGGATCTCCTCCTCAAAAGGCATTTCTCTCCCTCTCTCCACTCAAGCACCTCTCACTGTGTGAGAACAATGTAGTACAAGGAGGCCTCCTCGACTGGGAGCTCTCTGGAAGTTAGGATGGCTCTGGATTTTTCTCCTAGTGTGTAGGGCCTTGCAATGCTTACTCAAGAAATACTTGCTAAGTGAATGCTGTGGATGACACAGGGAGACCGATCACCAGTGGTTCCAAAAGTTCACTCTGACAGTCACAGTTCTCTCTTGCAAAAAGGAGTGCTGCCCTTTGGGGTCACAAAGTACCCAAGCTGACACGAGTCTATAATAGAGAGGCTCTCCAAACTCAGCTCTGGGAAGGTCTCCTCCTTGAAGCTGGAGTTTTATGTTTGAACTTTTAAAACTAGGCTTATGATCTATAATTTTATTTTTAAAACTCTAGGAAGAACAGGAATATGATTTCTATTGTTTTGTTCTAAAAATACATTCTCTAATCTCTCATTTGCTTCATAATAAGCAATTTTGGGATGATACTCTCCTTACAAGAGTGAAATCACAATTTAATGAAATAGCACTTTATAAGCTTTAAGGGAAGCAGATATCTAACCTCAGCTGGGGCAAAGGGAAAGGAGCAGGTCCTCAAGAGGCCATCCCAGCTCTAGAGAAGGCCCAGAGCCAGGCAGGGCTTGGGGCCTCAGAACTCCTAGAGTTTTGGTATTTCAAGAAAGTTGGCACCAGAGGCCAGGTGTCAAGCATCCTCAGTCAATCAGGAAATATTTACTGAGCGACTCCATCGTGGAGAGTGGTGGCAGAGGGAAATACAGCACATGTGCACCCCTCATTTGCTTCCCGCGGTGCACACTTTCAGACTACACCATCGCCATGATTTCAAGGAAAACCTGTAGCTATCAATCACTGGGACCCAAGTCTTCAACAGGGGCTCTGTTATACATCGTTTTGACTTTCTATCACGCTCTGAGACAAGCTGTACAGGTTCTACCTAATGAATGAGGAACCTGAAGGTCGAAAGGGTTTCCCACATTATCCCTGGCCTCACATCTAGGAAACAGCAGATCTGGGATCTTCGAGTAGATAGCTCTGGTTTCAGAGAACACTAGTACATGGCTTCTAAGGTTACAGAACCTATTTTTGGGTAAATTTCCAATTTTACCTAACTATTAATCATATGGGATTCAGATTATGATGATCCTCATTTTACACATTAAAAAACCAAACCAAAACAAAACAAAACCCCTGAGGCTTGGAAGGTTTAACTCATCAAATGTCCCTAAGAGTAAGTAGATAAAAGTTAAGATTTAAGCTGAAGCCAAATCCTAAGTTCCTGCTGCTACATTCTAGAAGGGACTAGATTATCCACCCTGGGACCCCCAGCTACTTCTAGATCAGAGTGCTATGATGAATTCCAGAAGAAATTTAATTCCAAGAGTATAGTTCACACCTAGCAGTCCCAAAGGCCTGAAGACTATGCAGAGGGTTCTGCCTGGACTTTGCCTCAGGCTTCTGTCCTGGGAGAAGAAGAGGCTGCTCTAGGGTGAATGGCCTGTTGCTCTAGTGGCCAGTGGCCCAGAGCTGAATGCCAGCATGGAAGGGAGGAGTGAGAACTGTTTGGGGCTCCAGCAATTAGGAGGCTTTCTGATGAATGGACAAAATGGTGGTTTCGGGTCTTGTGGGTCTAGTGTGGTCAGGAGAAATGAGAGGGTTCTCAAGAAACGCAGCGTTCTGCTCCTGTCAGCAACTCTCCACCAAGGAGTGGGACAGAAACCTTTCCACTGATCTTGATTGCAGGAGTAAGGCCCCGGGGCCCCACATGGGAGCCGGAAGTGGCATTGTTGACTATGCCCTGCCCTCATATGTCAGTCCCCAGTACTCCCTGGTGCCACCACTCTAGAGTCCTCCTTTAAGGGGAGCCTGGGGTGACCCTGCTTGGACAGCAGCTGTTGTACCCTTTTAGCCTTTTCAACCTGTGAGTAATGACAGCTCTACCTTGCTGGGCTTACTATAGCCCCAGGGATACTGGGACATTGTGCAGACAGCTCAGCAGCTTCCTAAGGAAGGTGCTATTGGTTATCCTCACTGTATAAATGGGGGTACTGGGTCAGAGAAAGGACATGCACAGTCAGGATCATGCAAAGAACTAACACAGGGTGAGATTATAACCCAGGCACGCTGATGGCATAGCTAATGGTCTCCCCTGTCATATCCGTATCTGAGCAATGCCATGACATTTTCTTCTTCCCTCCCTTCCCCCCCCCCNGAGTGATGCCCAGCACCAGCAAACAGAAAGGAGTTTGGTTTTTTGTTGTTTTCAGCTGGCTGAAGGCCCAAGGGCTGGCTGGCCAGGGAAACCACAGAGATGAGCAGGTTAGAATGAGAATATCCTAGCCCTCATATGGGCCAATCCTAGGAAGGTGTCTTCTGTCTCTCATTTCCCCAGCTACACTCAGCCCAGCTTCACATTGGGGAATCCTCTTCTTGATTTAACAAACCAGCCTAGGAGAGCCAAGGCAAGGAAATCATATAAACAGAAAAAAACAGATGTGTGCCTCTGTCTATATCTAGACTTCAACTCTTTCAATTCTCAATCTCTGCTCTGTTACGGGTTTCTGGTTATACTGGGTAACTCTGGACACTGGGACCTTTTTCCACTGTCGTTGCCTTTTGACACATCTGTCCTGAGCAGCCTGTCAGCAGGAAGGGCATATAGTTCACCTGGCCATGAACAAGCACAGGCCAGCTCTCAGCCGGCACTCAGAAATGTTTATTGCATTAGCAGACAACAAGTTCCTTATGTCCTCATTCCAGGTAATTCTCCACTTCATTTGCTCCAAAGCCACACAAGGTCAAAGGTATGAAGCAAGTCTGGAGCATGGCATAGACACCAGAAAACATGTCTTCCTTTTAATGATCCTCTTTTTCCAAAGAAGGTTAGAAACTTTCGAGAAGGTTCCTCTGTTGGAGTTTTTGACTTTAAGCTATGAGGAGGGCACTGGATAAGTCAAAATTGAACTGTGGTTAAACGGTGTCTTAATTTTTGGGTTAGAGTCACCAGCTCTAAGGAGTTCTGGAGACAAAGCCAGGGATAGGAACCTGGAGCCTGAAGAAATAGCTGGGCTGCTGAAAAGACAGGCCTTTTAGCAGAGGCTGCCAAGTCTCCTGCAGCATGAGCCTGGAAGCCAGCATGACTTTCACCTTTCCAGTAATGATAGGGACAAAGGACAGTTGGTTTCTTCGCAGTGGGGAGAGGTGGGCTAGGCAAATATTGGTAGCCTCCCCAAATATTAACTATTGGCTCTTGACAATTTTCAGATCCAAAGTCTACACTGTAGCCCTAAGCACCAGAAAGTTGGAAGCTACCGTTTCCATTTAAGTGACGGAGAAACTTGGTCCCAAGGGTACCTCCATTATGGCTGCTCTGCCACCCTTCCTGCTAACCTCTCCTATGAAAATAGGAGATGCCATTTAAAGGGCAGCTGGTAGCACAATAGTCCATATGGGAACCTCTACTTTCCTAACCTGGTTAACCTGGTGTGTGTGTGTG
>LOJH01001235.1:18579-46737 GCA_001685095.1 Ellobius talpinus
GGGGGGGTGCCTAGCACACTCTGACCTTCATGTAGTACTTTGCCAAGAACACTGAGACACAGAACAGCATTGCATAACCCTAGGCTCTAATACCTACTCTGGTCCACTTTCATGGGCACATTTTTATAGAAAAGAGGAGAGAGAAGAGAGATGCAGAGATTGGGGGTGGGGTGGGAAATACCCTCTATGACAGAAGTCAATTCGCTAGGAAGATTTCCAGAAGAAACTGCCTGACAAATAGTTTAGAACCATCTACAAACGAGGTTTCCTCCCATTTCCTGCCATCCATCTCCATTTCCCTTTTCATTCACTCTCCCTTCCCTTGACTCATTTCTCTAGCAAGGAGGGTCTCTCCCAAATTCCCTCTGCCCTCCCCCAGAGTCATCTGAGTGCTGCCTCCCTGGTGATACTGCATTTTGGAAATCACAGAACCCCAAATTTCAAATAGTGCCAAATTCCTCTGTCCCTCCCTGAGGACCTGGCTCCGGACATGACTGCCCCAGGAGTCAGCAAGGAAGAGTGCAGATGATCAGATCATCCCAGACTCTACCCCCAGCGGCCCCATCCCAGACTACAGAAATTCTTGTGTGACTCTGGAAGAGGCAGCTTAGCTTGTCTGGGTCTCCATTTCCTCATCTAAAAAGCTTCTCAATTATGCGATTCCATCACTTCCATTGCATGCGTGGGCTTCCACTGGCCCATCTGGACCCACAGGACAGACTCCTAAGGGTTCGACTCTGAAACCTAGGCAAGACTCCAAGCAGTCAGGCAGAGGAGGAGGTACTAGAACCAGTCCCTTTGGGTGGTCAGAGAAGACCACTTGGAGCAGCCACTTCAAACACATTGTTAGCTCTTTCTTGACTACACTTGACTTGCTTGTGCACGGAGGTAAAACTTGTCTGGCCACCAGAAGCACAACATCTTATTTTAAAGCAAGAAAAATAAGGTAGCCGCAAGTCCTCCTGTGGAAGTATAGCTCATCCCTTGACAAGTCCACAGGAACAAAGATCTTAGCATTGTCTTTGGGCAAATGAGCAAAGAAGAACAGAAAGGAGATGAGATTTGCCTAAAGTTACAGAGAAGGTGAGTGTAGAGGCGGGAGACAATTCTGCATTGAGATTTCCAAGTCCACAACACCACTGTTGTGTCATTGTTAGAGAATAAAAAATAATAATAAAATGGAAGCTGGTGAGATGGTCGGTGGTTAAAGATGTCTGCTGCCAAGCCTAATGACCATAATTCAATCCCTGGGACCTGCATGGTAGAAAGAGAGATCCAACTTCCACTAGCTGTCCTCTGACTCTCACACAAATGTACACGTGCGCGCGCGTGCGTACACATACACACACCGCATAATCTCTTTCAGTTCACACCTCGATGAAAGGGAAATCAATGGCTCCATTTTATAGGTATTGAGGCCAAAAAAATGTGTATCTATAGCCACACAGCCAAGGACTGGGCAGAGATGTCAAGGGCAAATAGCTTTTAAGTGGTGGGATCAGGTTCAAACCCTACTATGTGAAGGGTTTTGGTAGAGTAGGGAGGGGGATTCCACACCTTGTACTAACATGGTGGATGACTGAGCTTGTCCTTATGCTGATAAAGAAGAGGCACACACTCTTCCAGAATCAGCTTAGCTCTAACTCCAAGCTTCATGAGCCTGGGCAGAACCTAGTTCATAAGGGAGGATGTAAGCAGTAAAAACCCACCCTCTTCTCAACAACTCTGCAGGCTTATCATGCTTACACGACTTCCTCTAGCTTCTTGTCAATCTTAAGAATTGAGGTTAAATCTTTATTATTCCTTAATTATTATTATTATTAAGACCTCTTAAAAGAACGTCCCCTCAATCCTTGGCCATATATATCTTCTATGGCTGAATGCTGCCGCTGCATTCCTCCAGGAGGTCCTGAGTACCAGTCCCTACCTCAGCCCCTCAGCTTCCAATGGCTCACAAACCCATGAGGAGTAGGGACCACATCATCATGTTCATTGTTACACCTCCAGGGTCCAGCATGTGGCCTGTTTTGCAGTAGCAGTGAACATTTGTCAAATGACTTACTCCTTCATTCCATCTGCCCAGTTAACTGAATTCCTATTAGGTGCTAGGACTGTCAGTTCAGAGGTAAGTGAAATGGAGTGCCACCTAGAGGAAGTCTCCATCTCAGGGTGCAGGATAAATGTAACCTTGAGTATCACCTGAAATACCACAGTGCTTCTCAACCTTCTTTAAAACAGTTCCTCATGTTGTGGTGACCCCAATCTATAAAACTATTCCATTGCTACTTCATAATATAATTTTGCTATTGTTATGAATCATAATGTAGATATCTGATATGCAAGATATCTGATGTGACCTGACCCCTCCTCAGGGACTAACGACCCACAAGTTGAGAACCACTGGTTTAAAGTAATGTAGAGAATGAATGAATGAATGCCAACTTATGGGGAATGAATGGGTTGAGTCCAATGGGAACACAGGAAAAAAGAACTATCCATCAGCCAGGGGCATCCCAGAAAGCTTTGCTGGAGGAGAATGAGATGTTATTATAACCTTAAAAGATGAGGCATTCACCTTAAGATTGATGGGGGAAAGAAGCCTTCATGTCAGTGGAACCAGCCTGAGCAAAGGCATATGAGAATAAAATCATTGTTCGAAGCTAGAGGAATATGTAGGCCAAGTGACAAAAGATGTCTCTTTGAGACCAGGCCACTCATCAGAGATAGGGGTAGATATGGAGGGATCAAAACACACTGAGTCATAATGAATAGAAGGAAAAAGATCCTGATGTTGGCAGTATAATTTATAGGCTCCTCTTGATTCATTTAGATTCATTATCATGTACAGACAAAATGTGACTAATTGTCTCCATAATGCATGTCCAAAAGCTTTGAGGGAAATCTGGAGCCCAGGTACACTAGCCTTTCAAACTCAGCTGGGTTTGGCAGCCCAGGAGCAGGGTACCAGCCAGTCTTTGCATCATTCATGGGTCAAGCATCTGAAGAGCCTCCTGGCACAGAGTATAGCACCACCCTGCTAGGTGTCACAGGACTAGGGCCCTCCTCTCCTGGCCAGGTAGCTGGATTGCCAGGCTGTTCCCTGCTTTCCACTTCTCCCCACAACCAGAGAGCAGGAGGTTTAGCAGATTTCTTGAAGGGTGCATAGGAAGGAGCAAGCCAACCTGCCAACCTGCAAACCTGCCAACCTGCAAATCTGCCAACCTGCAAACCTGCCAACCTGCAAACCTGCCAACCTGCAAACCTGCTGCCTTGAGCTCCATGAAGGTGTTGAACAAAACTGCAGCAGAGAGGCCCTGGTTTTCCATGGTTGGTCCATCCCCGTTCAGGTCCTTCTCAATGCACCCTGTCCATTTCCTGCTCAGATTTGAGGATTTTCGGGTCTGGAGGGAAAGTCCCTAGGGGCCAACATTAGAAAGAAGGCAATCACATGAGATTGACAAGAGTGGTGAGCACAGAAGGAAAGGCTGTGTTTTATCCAGAGAAGGGAGGGGGAGGGCGGTGGAGCCCTGGTTCCTTTGCTGAAGGCTGCGGAGCTAGCACAGCCACAGAGACTGGGAAGAGAGCTACCTAGCGGGGACGATCAGGCGGCACGCTTGGGGGAAGGGAGGCGGCAGTTCAGTGGGCCTCTGGGGTGTAAGTGTCAGTGCCTGTGAGTGTGAGCGTGTGTGTTTGTGTGTGTGTGTGTCTGGCGGAGGGCCAGGGTGATTTCCCATAAACCACATGCCCCGTCAGCCCTCCCGCTTAAAAGGCTGTGCCGAGGGCTGGCCAGCGAAGCTCGGCCAGAGGAAAGTGAAAGTTTGCCTCGGTGCTCTCCGTGTCGCTGCCGTTTTCTGCATCCCGGGACAGCGGCGTGGCCCTCGGCCGGGGCGCAGGCTCTCTAGCCGGCAGCAAGCGACGGAGTGAGCGAACTAGGGCGGCCAAGACGCCGGGCCGGGACCCAGCTGCCCGTATGACCGCGCGGGGCGCCGTGGGGCGCTGCCCTTCATCGGTAAGCTGCGACCGCTGCGCGGGGCCAGGACAGGGCTAGGGAGGGAGCTCTGCAGCAGCAGGCAGCTCGGCGCGGCCCCACGAGCGTACAGCCCCTTCACGCCCGCAGCTCAGGCATCTCGGCCCTGGGCTCCAGCTTCCTAACCGCTTCTGCACTAGGGCTGAGGCCCGCTGTAGTTCAGCAGCTGCGCTTTGAGGGGTAAAGGGAAGGCTGTTCACCCCATTGAACGGAGGAGAAAATTGAGCCACCCACAGGCAGGAGAGAGAGGTTCGCAGCAATCTGCACAGGCCCAGGATCTGCCAGGATGATCAACCGGTCTCCAGGTACCGAGTGACAGACCCGTGTGTGGTATCATCCCCAGCCGGCATTTTCCTTTGGCTGTTGCACATGTTTCTAGGCCCTAGTTGGGAGTGAGCCTTCTGGGTAGGGAAAATTTAGGGCTACTCAGCTTTAGAATGTCAGGACCTGTGCTGAGCAACCTGTTGTCAGAAGAAAAGAGATGGGCATGCTGCTACTTGTTCCAGCCTATGGGCAGGAGCTGTTGGGGACTTAGGTGGCTGTTTGAGGAAAATGGGACTCCAGGGATGGCCCGAAGCTAACCCTAAACCTTCTTTTCTTGGAGACTTTGGTTCAATGGGATGGGGCTATTCTGGGCTGACTGAGGGGAGTAGGATGAGAGTTCCCAGCTGCAGAGCTGCTGGTGGGCTGCTAGAAATTTCTCCCAAAAGTGGCAGCAGATGATGCTCTGGCTCCTAGGGAGTGCAGGGTGGCACTTTCAGTGAACAGCAAGTGGGCTCCTTCTGAAGAGAATGAGAGAAAAAGCCTCGAGGGCAGGAGAGAGTTGCAGGTGTTTGAGAGAGAAGAGGAGATCCCCTGGGAGAGAGGACCCAGCTGAGAGGTAGGAGATGGGGTTAGGAGGAGGAGGAGAGAGGGAACAGAAACAACAAGCAAAAAGAAGGGCCACCGAGGGGAAACAAGGGGAAAGAAGGCCACTTAGACCAGATCAGTCGGAGGGGCCAGTCATGTCAGGTTTCTCTGAGACCTTACTGATTGGGAAATGGAACGAATGTGATGTCTTGAAGCATTCTGAGACTGCAGCAGTTTCTTTCCAGGGCTGCTCCCATAGTCAGAGGCTGAAGCAGTGGGTGGGTGGAAGAAGCAAGCCAGGAAGAGCCTGTCCAGCCAGATGTAAGCTAGAGTATTAACCCCTGGGTGCCCATCTGTATCCTTGTCTATGGTAGCACAACCGTTACAGATCTAGGATGGGGCCCCCTTTGGTAATCTTTGAAGTTAGTCTCTCAAATGGTAGCTGTGCATTATTCCTGTGCATTCTTGAAACGTCACCAAAAGCCAGGTATCCCTGGGGTGATATCTTCACCTTGCTGTCTTCAAACACCAATGACTTGAAAAGCCAGGACAGGTCTTCTTCAACATCTCCATGCCCAGGTCCTGTCCTCCGCACCACATACACCATGAGCTGGTAGGCTGAGTGGCAACTAGCTTGGGTCAGTTACCTTCTGTACAGTCATTTCCTTTACCAGGTCCTAAGTGTGAAGTTCTGAAGATCTGGGATGCCACTCAGAGCCACTTTCGATTGCCCAACAGTGCCCAGCACAGTATCACCCCATGGCTGTCTGAACCTTCTTCTACACTCTGCCTCTGAGGACAGGCCAGGACCCTAACAGACCCTGTGCTTAATGGCATTGGGCAACCCTGTGCCTCTTCTCTTGATCCCCACCTCTGTCTGCCACCCTTTAAAACCTCACTGAAGTCCCTCTTCCCTCGTCAGTACCCAGCCAATGCTCCTTNTACACACTGGCAAGGCTGCGGACTTTTAGATGTAAACAGTGTTGTTGTGGACCGTTTCACAGCCTCCCAGGGTTTTTTCAATGTGCTCCTATTTGCAGTATTTGTCTCATCATCTGGACTATTGGGGCAGAGCCCAGATTTAGGAGGGTGCCAACCATCACTCCACCCTGCCAACATTTCCCTGAATTCGGGGATATCAGCTGCCAGGATGCTCAGGAGCTCCGAGGAGGCAGTTTCAGACCAGGGAAAGGAAGCCCAAGAGCCCCTCTGCCTCAGGCTGGAATCTCCTGGGATGCCCTATTGAGCCGTACTGATGAAAGGGTCCTGGGGAGGAGGAAGGGAAGAAAGGGGAAAGGAAGGACCAAGTCAGGTATCAGGAGCCAGACCTGTTTCTCTAGGAATGAGCAGCTGCTGGGCCAGGTGGATGTTGATAAAAAGGGGAGAATTTCCTTGCTGTGGCAAGAGTCTGCTGACTAGATGAACTGTCTGATGGGTCTCAGATAGGCAGATGTCAGCGGTGAAACACACCATTGTCTTTGATTACTCAGTTGGACTCTTCTCGAAATGCAAGTCCAAAGCTCCAGGAGGTCTCCCACTTGGGTTGAGTTCCCAGTGAAATGGAATTTGGTCCCAGAGTTCCCCTCCCTGTAGGGCCAGACCTGTGGAACCAGGTAGTAAGAAAGGCAGGATGCTTGTAGTCTGAAAGCTACTGTCTGACCACAAACTTGAAGCCAGCTTACAAAGGATTTGCCTCAGCGTTAAAGTTGAAAGGACAGGAAACCCTACCCTTGAGGAGTTTCCCGTCCACGAGAACTTACACAGATTGGCACACCACTAATATTATCATTAGAAGTTCTCTGTGGGCTAGAGAGATGGCTCAGCATCTAAGAACACTTGTTGATCTTTCAGTGGACCCAAGTTAACTCCCAGCACACATATGGTGCTGGCTCACAATCTTCTATACTTTCAGGTCCAGGGAGTTCCAAGAAGCATGCATACGTGCATGCGGGTAAAACATTCATAAACACAGAACAGGACTAAATAAGTCTTTTTAATTTTTTTTAAGTTCTGTGAGCTGGATGGCGGTATATGCCTTCATCCCAGCACTTGGGATGCAGAGGCAGGTGGATCTCTGTGAGTTGGAGGCCAGCCTGGTCTACAGACTTGTACATCTCCATGCCGAGGTCCTGTCCTCCACACCATATACACCATGAGCTGGTAGCCAGAGAGACAACTAGCTTGAGTCAGTTACCTGGACAGCCAAGGTTACACAGACAAACCCTGTCTCAACACCCCCCAATGCTCTGTGTTGTTGGGTTGGCCTGGGTTAACCTGGGAAGACTTCTTGGAGAAGATGGCATTTGGTTTATTATCAAGGGAAGAGCAAGGTAGCACCCTGACTGATGAGAAATCTAATTTGGAGAGTGCTACATCCTGGGATGTGAGGCATTATGGGAATAGGGCTTTGTTTTCTGTCCTTAGTGGGCCATGGGGGTGGCTGGGGGGAGGAAGAACTGGAGAGACATGATTCCCTTCTGTCATAGACATGGCTGAGCCCCAGGCTGCTGCTGGTCTGTCTCCTGGTGAGCAGGAGCATTGCCAAGGAGGTGTCGGAACACTGTAGCCACATGATTGGGAATGGGCACCTGCAAGTCCTGCAGCAACTGGTGAGTATGAGGCCACCCCTCCTCCTCACTGAGGAAACTGAGGTAGCAGCCCAAAGGCACAGTCAAAGAGAGGGCTTGCAGGAAACAGAGCTGCCTGGATCATGGCTGTCCTGATACTTCTCTCACTGATCTTCTCAAGCGGGGGAGGGGGGAACCTTAGGTTTCCCCCTCGACTCTGAAGCCTTGTCTGGGTCCCCTATAGGCAATGGGTAGGGCGGGCTTCTAATTGGTTGCCTGAGTTAATGGTAGCCCAGGAATGTCCACTATAGATTCTAAAAGACTTTGTGACCCTGCTCTGACTCAGAGAATGCCTCCTTTGGGAAGCCAGCCCGGTCTGCCTGCTGGGTCCAGATGGTTTATCCAGCTCCTGGATAGCCAGATTCTCTGACAGCCTGGCACTAGGGCCCCACCCAAATTTAGATGGGAGGCTCCAGCCAAACTCCCAGCCTTCTTCCTTCACTTCCCTGACCCTTACCCTGAGGTTGGGGTACTCTGCTCATCTGGGCCATGAAGGAACTCAGATCTATTTCTAATAGGGTCAACAGAATCATCAACAATTCTAAATGCCATCCCCAGTCAGGGTCCAGTTGCTGCCATGGCTTATGTCCCTCTCAGTAAAGAATTTATCAACAGGGTGGGGCACCAATGGGTAAGGCCAACTCAGAGCTCTGAATTTGGGTCCTGGAGCTGAGCCTCCCAACCTCCGTCCTCAACACCACTTTTTTTTTAATGCAGCTTCCATAGCAAGCCAAGGTACATGAACATGGCACGGTGTTCTCCCAGGTTAAGAACTTGCTCCACGGAAAGGCTGGGGTAGAGACCCAGACTCCCCAGAGCTTGGCTACCCTCTGCATGAATTCTTTTCATGATAGGGTGCTAACTGCCTCCCAAAAAGATTACATCTTATGTTTTCCTAAAGATAATTCCTCCTTATAACAGACTGGATGGATGTGTTATTTCATAGATCAAAGCATAAGGGCTTTTGTTTTGTTTTGTTTTAAACCCCCCCCTGGATATTTGGAAGCTACAGCTTTCCTCCTAGCTGTGGCTCTGCCATTCCAGCATTGTTTTAGGAAGGTAGATGAAATTAAAACCTCATTCACCCAAAAACCAGGGTTCCATTCTGAAGCTAAGTTGACTTATAGGTTCCATGTAATCACTGATCTATTCTGTCTCACAGATCGACAGCCAAATGGAAACCTCATGCCAGATTACCTTTGACTTTGTAGACCAGGAACAGTTCGAGGTGAGTAGTAAGTATTGCAAGGGCCAGGTGTTTAGTGAGTGCTCACTGCCTGCCCTCAGGGTGGTCGCAGGGAACAGCATGAATGCAGCAGAAAGCCTAGAGCAGTATGGGATGAGAATGTGAGGCATCCTGGGCACTCAAGTGTCAACTACCAGTGGGCAGTGTCCAGAGTTTAAGTCCTTTGACTTGGCATCTATTAGGCATTCGCTAAATGTTAGGCACATTCTCCAGTTAACCCTAACAGGTCCACTCTGAGGTCCACAAATATTTATTACCCACACAGAGATTTAGGAGCATAGCTAGTTAAGTGATAGAGGCCTAATTTGAACCCAGGAATGTTATAGCATGTTTGCTTGTTTTTTTAAAGGAAGATCGTATCTCCTCCATCCACTAGCCAGAGTGAGGAAGGCAGTCTAACCTGGCTTTCTACCCCACACCTAACCAATCAGCCATCTAGTGCAGCTAAAACTGCCTCTCTGCACCTTAGGATGCAGTCTCTCCATCCTCGCCATCCATCCTTTGGAGGCTTCCTAACCAACTTCCCTGATTCTAGGGCACTCTTCATCTTACCACTAGGGGGAGCTCTCTGAAACCCCAAAGCCTTCATTTTCTCCTTACCTGTCAGGAACCCCACCCCATGGCTCCAAGAGAAAGCATAGACAGTCTAGTTCCAAGTCTCCAGTACCTACCCCACCATATTCTCATTTCCCTTCTCTGCTTCCTTCTACTTCCCAGCATTTGCATCAGTTCTTTGTGGTGTCTGTCTTACCTTTCCGTGCCTCCCACCGTCCCCTGAGCCACACCTTTCGGGATATCTGTGTGCCTCAAGAAGAACAACCAGACTGTCCAGAATTGCTTCCATCTCTGAGCTCTCATGCACTAGACCCATGCACCTCTGTGAAAATGCCATGGCCTGCATAGCCCCAGGGTTTCATTCATCCATTCTCTTACTCCTTCACTTGAACCATGACACATATTTACTGGTGGGCACTAGAGATCCAGAGATAACAGTGATTTCTGTTTTGAACCAACTACTGTATCCTTGGAGGAAAAAGGTAGTCCCCAGTATCTCTCTATTCTGGAGGGTCTGAAAGGGCTCTATGGCTGAGGACTTCCGTGAAAGTAAGATGAAAGGAGAAGTCAGGAAAAGCTGAGGGACAGAGGCTGAAACTCGCCCTTCCTGTGTGTGTCCATCCTGAAAAAAGTCTCATTTTGGAAAGCCAAAGCTCTCTAATCAGACTCCACCTACCCTTCACTCTAGCTCAACTCTCAGTTATGGCTGATTCAAAGAAAAAGAATAAAAGACAAGCCACGGGGATCATGCTCAGCACCAGGGTGGTGTGCTCCCCCCTGACAGGCACAAGATGGCGGGCTGCAGCCCTCCATGTGCCTAGGGTGGCGGTCCTCCCATAGAAAGCCTGGATTCCCGGGCCACCTCAGCCAGGCCCTAAGTCCTGTCTCCTGTACTCCAGAATGATACCGTTTGCTACCTTAAGAAGGCATTTTTTCTGGTGAAAGACATAATTGAGGAGAACATGCGCTTTAAAGACAACACTCCTAATGCCAATGCCACCGAAAGGCTCCAGGAACTCTCTCTGAGACTGAAGAGCTGCTTCACCACGGATTATGAAGAGGAGAACAAGGTAGGGTGGTTCTGGGGCTAGAGCGCCCGGGAAGGAGCTGAGGGAGGCTGTGGCGGTCTCACCCTGCCCCATGTTTGCCTTGCCTGAGCCCCACTCACTAACTCACTCACCCATCCAGTTCTTTGCTCCATCCACCTTCACCAAGTATTCATTGGACAGGAGGCACAGTGCTGGACCTTGATGATATCCTTGGAGCAGGAAATCCCCAGTCCCCACCCTTACAGAGCTTAGGGTCAAGTGAGGCAGGCAGCTCTTAAACGATAGCATCTGTGAATATAACCAGAAGGACTGTTCATCCATGTAGCAAAATGGTCACTTACTGAGTGACCATTGTGTCTAAAGTGCTGTTCTGGACAACAGGAAATAGCCATGATCAAAGAAGGCGAAAATCCCCCACAATCATGAAGACAGAGGGGAGGGAATGGGTGCTAAGACAGCTAAAATACACATATATGAAAGGATGTTAGTAACAGCAGCATTGGAGAGGAGTAGAGCAGGGGAGCGGAGGTCTGAGTAATGGCTTGAGAGGACACGGAGTGCAACAGGGAATGCTAACTTACTGAGGATGCAGAGGGAAAGAGAGAGTAGACAACTTTAACTGGAGCTCCAGCACAAGTAAGAGCAGTAAGGGCACAGATGGAGAAACAGTCCCGAGTGAGGAGTGCTATGCTGAAGCCCAAGAGTGAAGAGAAAGGTTTGCGTTCAGGGACCCAAAGGACTCAGCAGGGCCAAGGCATGGGATGCAGAGGGGAGGGAGGGAAGTGGGGTGTCAAAGACAGTGGACTTTTTGTCTTAAATCTGAAAGAAGCCACCATAAACTAGTGAATGACACAATGTCACTTATGATGTGAGACTGTTCTGGTGATGGTCTGGAGAGTAGGCTATAGAGAACAAGAATGGAGATCTGGAGACCAGCGGGAAGCTCAACCAAGCTAGTGTTGGTGGTGGCTTGAATCAGGGTGGTGCAGGAAAATTGAAGGTGAGTAGATGTGCTTCCCCCCAGGCAGATAGGGCTTGGTGCTTCCTGGGGATAGAAGGGAAAGAGTTAGTCAGGATGCATTCATCTTGAGCCCCTGAAGATTTCATTGATGTCAAAATAAGGATGACCACAGGCAGAGTGGCTCAGTTTAGTGTGGGGCGCATCAGACAGCTGCAGGAGGCAGTCATGATTGTGACTGCTGGATACACAGAAGCTGTTTGTGGGGCCACAGAACTGTACAACTGAGAAGAGGTCCAGGACCCCGAATGAAGTGTAGCCTCAAGTAGGAGGAAAACAGGAGGGCAGCACCTCAGGGCTTCCAGATGGAAGGAGCCAGCACTTTATCAAATGAGGCTGAGCGCCCACCAGTCCATTTGATGTGGCAACATGGAAACTGCTGTTGGAAGCAGATCAGGGAGAAAAGAAAGAGAGGAAATAGAGACCACCTGGTGGAAGAACTTGCCCCCAAAGGGAACTGAAAACCAGATTATCTGGACTGGCTGTTTGGTTGAGGAAGGGGTGGCTCTTTCCTACCAGCATTAAACCTATACTTCCCCAACATTAAAGTGCCAGCAAATCACCTGGAGAGCTTGTTTAAAAGGCAGAATCACAGCATACGCCCTTAGAGACTCTACTTCCTTGGGCCCATGGGCCTGGGAAACTACATCTTTGAAGCTGCCTCACCATTGGTTGAGCTAGAAGGTCTTCAGACTCTCTTGGCTCAGTGACTATTTGTGCAGTGCATGCTGAGGGAGGAGGCAAAATGTAAGCTCAAGGAGCCAAGGTCCAGTCTCGCTGCTCAAAAAAGGATTCCAAGCTCCCGACCCAGCAGGCACCTCCATTGTGAGAAACCTTGGGTGTCAGGGTTCCAGGTGAAGATGCCTGGTTTCTTTTACAACACATAAGGTCAGGTTTGAGGCAAAGAGCTTTATAAAGACACATGCCAGAAAGAGCCAGCTGGCCTGCCTTAACAGCTCCTGGGAGAGGCTTGGGTATTGTTGTCCTGATATACAGACAAGATAAATCCAAGCAAAGCAGTTCCTAACCACTGAGTGATGAAGCTGAGCCCAGGTCTTTTCATTCATTTGTCTAGTAACTATTTGTTATAAGCCTACTATGGGCAGGCTGGGGAGATACAGTGACGTAATCAAGGACTTTATAGTAGCCTTGGAAAACTTACTGTTCTTCGCTGAATAGCTCAGAAAGTTTAAGGGAAAACTTGGCATTCTAGAAATAAGCTGTAGACAACACTGTAACCGCATATAGCACAACTTGCTGTGGAAGAGGAGGTGAGCCCAGAGCAGAACCCTGAGCCACGGCAGTATTTAGAAGGCAGTCTGGCACAGAGCCTGAAGGAGCAGCTGGTAAGGTGGGATGATCCCAGGAGGGTGTGGCTTCTCAGAACTGCAGTGGGTGTGAGCACCTGGGCCCACTCAGCAGGCAGCGCAGGGCATCCTTGGCACTTTCTCCAAGACGTGGCCCCAGCCAAGGAGCTTGTTCTCTCTGGCCTCCTCGGATCTGTTCTCTATACCATACCAAGATGATTTTTCTAAAATTCAGGTCTTATACCACGATCCACCTCCTGAGCAGTTTTTCAGTTTCCTATTGGCTCTGTGGATAAAAATTACAAGTTCCTGGCAGGGTCAACAAGTCCCTGGCCTTGGCAGAACTCTGCAACTGCATCTCTTGCCAATTTCCTCCTAGATGACAGTACTGAAACCACTCCAGCCTCCTGTCAATCTTTTGACATTCCATGCTTTCCTGCATCAGGACCCTGCATCTTCTATCGTCCCTAACCCCACCTCCTTCTCTTCCCTTGCTCATCTTCTATGGTCCCTAACCCCACCTCCTTCTCTTCCCTTGCTCATCTTCTATCGCCCCTAACCCCACCTCCTTCTCTTCCCTTGCTCATCTTTTAGCTGCCCCTTTGGCAATCTTCCCCCTGGGGCCTCATTTAGCTCTCTTTAGTTATACACATTCAGATGGCTCAGGACACTCTCTTGTAACAATGTGTTTAGTGCTAGCATCTGCTGGACTCAGTGCCCAGCTTGGCCAGGAAAACCACTTCTCTTTTGTCCCTTGCATGATGCCCAGGTAAATTACCATACACTTGGCATTTAAATATGTGTTAGATGGATCTGTGAGTGAATGACATATTTCTCAACCTCAGGACAGATACTCCAAAGCAGAGGAGATGAGAGGGAGGAAGCAAAAGTGGAAAAGAAAATCCACGTGAGAAAGCCCAAGAGAATTTGACAGAATAGTGAGAGGAGGCCCATGTTCAAGCTCACTGAAGGGGTCTCTGCTCTTCTTCCAGGACTGTGTCCGAACTTTCCATGAGACTCCGCTTCAGTTACTGGAGAAAATCAAGGATGTGTTTAATAAAACAAAGACTCTCCTTGAAACGGACTGGAATATATTTAGCAAGAACTGCAAAAAAAGCTTTGCTAAGTGCTCCAGCCAAGGTAAGCACAGGAGGGCCAGCTACAGGGAGGGTGTGTGTAGGGTGAGATAAGGGAACAGGGGGATCCCAGAGGCAGCCCGGCTGCTAAGTCTGTTTCTGTGTGTTTATGTACTCATGTGGCTTCATGTACCGCAGGGTCCTGGGCACATGTCTTTGTTGACATGTGTGTGCATGTACACTGACTTATGCCTGCATGTACTGTCTCACTGCCTTACTTGATGTGGCAGCGTCAAGAAGGCTCATTCTGGTGGCTGTTATGGTAGTGAGAGGGAAAGGGACCTTTCTCAGAAAGCCATGTAGGCATGGTGGCTTCTCCCCTTGGCTCTGCAGACTGGCTGAATAAATGGGGATTCCATGGAAAGAGCAGGTGCTTCATCTGGCAGTCAGGGTCCTTGTTCCAGGAGCCCTGCTACAAAACACCAGGATACCCTGGCTCCAGAAGTCCCCAGGATGCCTTGGATGTCCCCTCAAGGGACAAGGCTGAATTTGAAGTCTGAACATCATTCAAACTCCCTACCCGTGCACCCTGCGTGTCCTCATCTCTGCATCCTGTGCCACATGTGCCCTGCATTCAGCCTCACTCCCCAAAGCAGGAGATGAGGCCCTGCGACGGGACAATACTCAAGTCCAGCGTTAGTGCTTCAATCCCAAAGTCCCAAACTTTGGCTGCTTCCCAGACCCAGCCTTCTCCTGCTGTGGCTGTGGCTGTGGTGGTCTGGCTCCTGGCTGTGCATGAAACCAGTGTCTTGGGGGCTTCCGAGTGTCTTGTGTTAATCCAGGAGCTATTGCTCAGTCCCCTAGCCTAACCGCTGCTTACCCCTGGCTTGGTATCCAGTCAGCTAGAGCCCCAGTACACGCCCTGTGGTCTTCTTCAAGTCCTCCTGTTTGTCTGTACCTTGCTTTTGGTTCCTTGTCCATGATACCCTGCTACCTCCTTGTCCAATATTGCTCCCTGCTGCCTGAGTTTTGTGTCATGATCATTTATTGCTGTCCTGCCCTCTCCCCAGCCCCAGGGCTGGGTTAGAAGAAGAGGGTCCCCTTCCCATGCCCCAGGGCCTTACCTCCTCTTACCCCTCTGGGGGAGCTGTGCTAGAGGCTGGTGACTCTATCTCCTCCCCATCTTTCTCTCTCCCCTTCTCTGTGGTTCTTTCAGATGTGGTGACCAAGCCTGATTGCAACTGCCTGTACCCTAAAGCCACCCCTAGCAGTGACCTGGCCTCTACCTCCCCTCACCAGCCCCCTGCCCCCTCCATGGCCCCTCTGGCTGGCTTGGCTTGGGATGATTCTCAGAGGACAGAGGGCAACTCCCTCTTGCCCAGTGAGCAACCCCTTCGCACAGAGGACCCAGGCAGTGCCAAGCAGCGACTACCCAGAAGCACCTGCCAGAGCTTCGAGTCACCAAAGACCCCAAACCATGAGGACAGACTCACTGAGGGTTCAGAGCCTCATCCTTCTGCAGAGGCCCCTATCCCTGCTGTGGAAGCCATCCTTAAATCTTCACTGGACACTAACTGGGTCCTAGAAGAAGCTTCTGGTGAGGCTAGTGAGGGTTTTTTGACCCGGGAAGCAAAGCTTTCCCCCTCCAAGCCTGTAGAGGACAGCATCCAGGCAGAGATGGACAGATCCAGAGACCTCTTGGCATCTTCTCCACTCCATAAATCAACAGAGGACCAGCAGCCAGCAGAAACAGACACCCCATTGCCAGAGGTGAACGCTACGAGACCCACTGTCCAGACACAGAATCACACTCCTGAGAAGACAGATGGTTCATCTACGCTGCCTGGAGACCACCAGGAGCCAGGCTCTCCCCACATTTCGACACTGGGTCCACAGGGCCTCAGAAACCCAGCCACCCCCTTTGTCCAGTCACTGCTTCCCAGAAGCCACTCTTGGGGTATTGTGCTGCCCCTCAGGGAGCTTGAGGGCAAGAGAAGCACCAGGGATCGAAGGAGCCCCACAGAGCTGGAAGGAGGACCAGCAAGTGAGGGGGCAGCCAGGCCTGTGGCCCATTTTAACTCCATTCCTTTGACTGACACAGGCCATGAGAAGCAGCAAGGGGTAGACCCTAACCCCAACAAGTTTGTCTTCCACCTGCTGGTGCCGGGCATCATCCTGGTCTTGCTGGCTGTTGGGGGCCTCCTGTTCTACAGGTGGAAGCGGAGGGTAAGGAGAACCCCAGGAGAGGGGGACATCCTATACGGCAGGTTAGAGGACAGCCAGGTTCCAACAGGCTCTGCAGTTGCTGGGAGGTGGGGATGACAACCCAAAGGGTAGAAGGTGGTGATGGAGTGTTGCTTCAAGAATCAGGGGGTACCAGGTGTGGTGATGGCATGTGCCTTTAACCCCAATAATCCAGAGGCAGAGGCAGGCACATCTCTATGAGTTTAAGGCCAGCCTGATCTACATAGCAAGTTCTAGATCAGCCAGAGATCCTGTCTCAAAAATAAACAAGCAAACAAATAAATAACAAAATCAAGAGGTCTCCAGCCTCAATATCATTGAGAGGGAATGAGAAAAGAAATATACAGAAAAGAGAATTCTTGAGCAACCAGGTGGAAGAGGGAAGGGAGAGGAGGGGAAGGCTGTTCTGGGAGCCTGAGGACCCATAGGTGGTATTCTGCCTTGGAGGGGACAGGAGAAGGAGCACCCATCCTCAAGAGGCCCTTGAGTCTCCCTTAACTGTGTATGCTTTGGGGTAGCTAAAGGAATTCTCTCTCAGTAATGCTTGGGGGGATGCTAGCACCTCCGTGAGACAATTCTTTCTTGTTACCAGATCCATCGAGAGCCTCTGACATTGAATTCCTCTGTGGGGCGACCAGAGGGCAGGTGAGAAGTTGGAGTGGGACTGTAGGAGGGGCTGTTTCCCCTCTAGATTGGAGGAGGGGCTTCTCTCCCTTGCCCTAATAAACCAGAGCTGCAGAGCAGGGTGGGTACCAAGAAAGAAGGGCCTCTTTCCTTCCCACGGCAGCTGGGTTTTCTCCTGATCATCAGAGATGTGGGCAGTTGATGGAACCCAGGTGCAGGGTTTGGGATAAGCTAGGAGGTTCCCTCAGTCCTATGCTCCTCACAAAGTCTTATATCAGCCCTGTTTTCTGCCTGCAGCCCCTTGACCCAGGATGAGGACAGAGGGGTGGAACTGCCAGTATAGAAAGGATTCCAAGGTAAGGCTCTCATTTTGATACCCTGTATCCTTTATAAAGAACTATCTCCAGTAACCCTCACCAACTCCCACACATTTAACTTCCTCTCCTCTACCCCACTCCCATTTCATTCATTCTAGCAAGGCCCCTTACTTCCAGGCCTCAGGTCTACCCTGTACTCCTGTGCCCCTCCCCCACGGAGACTTAGTTACCGCTACTTCTGCTTTATGTTTCTATTCTTGCTGTTGACACATTCAATCCCAAAGCAACCACATTCCTCCTCCTCTAATGAGGCTTTTACAAGGTCTTTACCACCCTGGGGAATTTTCATTAGCCTCTGCATGGCCGCCAGCCCCTTCAAACACAAGCACTCCCAGCTTGGTGCTGAGCCCTGAACTTCTCAGCATCCACTTCTTGCCAGACTGTGCCTCATCTGGTCCTGCTCCCCAGCCGAGGTCATGGCTGCCTCCCTGTTTTAGAATCATGGTGCCATAGAGCTTTAGCCTTGACAGAGCTGTTCAGAGGTCATTTGGCCCAGTGTTCCATCCTAAAAGGGCCCACTCTGCATCCCCAACAGGGAGTCAGCCAGCTTCCTGTCCCACATTCCCAGTCTGTTCCACCTGCACACAACACAGGAATTCCTCCCTTATGCCGGCAAAGCTGCCTTCCCTTCTCCCCGTCCCCAACTGATCATTTCATCTTCTAACAAGGCCTGATATTTAAAGCCAGCCATTCATGTCCCCTTTAAGAATCCCCTGTTAGGTGTGGCCACGCCCCTCAAACATTCCTTATATGATATGGTTTTCAGACCCCTCACCATCCTGGACACACTCGTTTGTATGCCCCTCTGAAAATGTGACGCCCAGCCCTGGACACAGTACTCCAGATGTTGTCTGACTGCTCAGAGTACAGTGGGACTCTTGCCTTCCTTGATCTGGACAGTACTCTTCTACTCGTGCAGATTAAGATCACATTAGTTTTAACAGCTACACCATATATTGTCATATGTGGAGCTTGTGGACTATTAAAAACCCCAGCTTGCTTTCCCATGAGCCTCTGTCCAGCAGACCTTCGCCATTCCATACTTGGACAGCTTAACCTTTTTAGCCAAAATGTAGTTTTCACCTTTGTTAAAACTACTTGTTGCTTTCTGCTCATGCCCTGAGCCTACTGAAAGTGTTTTAACTCCTAATTTGGTCACTTCATAACTCTTGGTTGTGTCCCCCGCATACTGATGAGTGTCATTTATTGTCCTTGCCCACAATATTGATGAAGATGTGACCTATATTCTTCCTCTCTGAACGCAGCCCACACCAGCCCATCAGGAAGCTTTCCCTCCTGAAGTCTCCACATCCCTCCAGTTGCTCTTTTAACTCTTACCCCTTCTCCTCTTTTGTATATGGCTAATACTATATCAATTTGCACATATTTGGATGTTGTTTTATGCATTTTAAAATCATATTTTATGTGTGTATGTACATTTTTGCACTACTAAGAAGACTGTAAGCCCCTAGAAGGCAGGAACTACCTTCTACGTTTTCTGCACTTCATTTTCCATCCTTGATTCTAGGACAGACAGGGCCCCTCCATCCTTGTCAAAAATTCAGTAAATGCTGCCTGACTGGTTCCAGGTCTAAATCATCAACTAACCCTGGCCAGATTTTACTAACTGACCAGCCACCTGGCTGACCAATTAATTAGTCAACTCATCTCGCCAGCTGGTTGGCTGATTGACTGTTCGGCCAACTAGCTGGTAACTGTTAACTGACTAGTTCTTGATTGGTGAGCTGACTGGCTAACTAGGTGGCAGAAGGCTTAGCTGATTTGCCGATTGACTGGATGTCAAACTAGTTGTATGATCCATTCAAATTTCCAGTTATACCCCTTGCCACAAGTAAGCAAACAGTCCCGTGTGTAGGATGAGGAATCTGGACCCCCTTCTCCAGACAGAGGAAATCTGACAGATGCTCAGAATCAAGGAAATTTATTTGGATAAAAGCAAGCAGTAATCCATATATAGAATCCTGCCCCCCCTGGCAGTATGGAGCATGGAGATGGGTGCAATGAATTAGCTGGCTCATTGGAACACCTGAGAGAAGGATCCAGAGCACCTCAGAACTGAATCAGACAGTCAAAGTTGCTGGGGACTTTGGGGTTCAGTGCTGTGCCACCCTTACCAAGAGCCATCAGTTTTCCTCCTCCCTGCCACCTGTACGGACTTGCCCTCTGCCCTGAGCTCTCTCTACTCCAATCGTTCTTCTCCTGACTCCTAACTCTCAACCCTGCCCAAGATTTCAAGTTTCTCACTGTGGGATTTCAAGATTTTGCTCAGTGGGCCCAGATCTAAATTGGTGCCCATGCAGGCTCCAGGAGCCTGTGGGAACTGAGTGTCTATGTCCAGATTAACCAGTGCTCGGAGGAGATGAGTGGGACACACAGAAGTGGAGACTGAGGGAGGGACACAGAGCTGCAGAAAACTCAGGCCCTCAACCCCAGGGAGCTGGGAGCTGGGTCACAGGCTAGGGCATGCCCTCTGAGGCCTTCTTCTTCCCTAATGGCCCTGGCAGAGCCTGTGGCCTGGCTGTACCAGCATGGCTCATGTCCAGTTTATAGTTCCCCTTGTTTCCTCTCCAGCATGGGAATGGGCTGGGAGCCAGAGGCTGTAGGTCTCATCTTCCCTCCTTACCCATCATAGATTTGACCAGTGGGGGTATGGACATTAGGGGGGAGGCGCCACACAGGGTCCAAAGTCAAACTGTTGGATGGAGTCCAGGGGATTTCTTCTGTGGAACAAAGCGTTCTGAGGATGCTGGGCAAGGGGACAAAGATGGGGGTGGGGTGGGGAGAGGGCAGGGCCTTGGTTTCCATGAATGATAAGAGGCAAGTCCCTCATCCCATCTGGGAGGATGCAGGACTACTAAGGGTTGACAGGCTGAGCCCTCCCTCTTCATAGCACTGCCCCTAGTCTCTGACCCTCAAGCCCAAACTCTTTCTATTCATTTGCCTTTGCCCAACTATCTTCTGTGCAGACCCCTCTGAGGAATGGTATGGAGGTGATTATGAAAAATTCTTTGCTAGAACTGGCAGAAATCACCCTTAGCTCATTGGTCTAAGTGAGAGGACATTGCTTGAAGAGGGGTCCAGTAGAGAATTCAAGAACATGTTCCCCGTTCCCATCTACATAAGCAATAACCCCTCTACCTTGTGACCTAGACATCCTCCAGCCCCACTCCCTCATTTTGTGGTCACTGGTCCCCCAGGAGGAGAGGTAGGAGGTGAGGCCAGTCAGGCCAGAGGCTTGGACTGCTGCCAGGCAAAGCTGCCTGGTTTCTCTGTGGTGTCTGGGGTGGCATGGAAGGCCAGGGAAAGGACCAGAGGAAGTCTTGCCTAAAGCCAGCCAACAGCCCACAGGAATGTCACACCTCCCCCAACCATGTCCTCAGCGACCCTCCCCACACTCCCACTTGCTGACCAGCCTTCTTTCCTTCTGTTCCCTACAGCTGGGCACACAAGACTATCTCTTTATGAAAGGAGACATTATGGGACTGTCCACCACCACCCTCTCCTGCCATCTTCCTGGGAATGTGGCCTGCCACTACCAGAGCTCCTGCAGACCAAGACTGGATGAAAGCAGCCTTGATGGGGGTCTTTCCATCTTAACCCTTAGACTCTCAACTGAGAGAGGGCTGGAGGATGCCCCCACACTGTCACTATTTATTGTGGGCCCTGGAGGCTCCCTGCACTCAAGGAAGGCCAGCGAGCTAGCTCAGGGCCCTTTCCCTCAGGAGCTGTACCCTCCTCTCAAAGCCAGAACCTGGCAAGGGACCTGCCTGCCTGTATGGCCCATGGGAGACCAGGGCACACAAGAAGGAGCAGAAGAGCCTGTGCGTAGAAGACCCAACTGCTGCCAAGGAATCCAACATGGACAGGCAGGGACCTGTTTCCCAAGAGGAAAGCCTGAGATTCACAGGGCGGGACAGCATCTGCCCGATTTCCCGTAAAGGCATAAAGGCATGCAGCCCAGAAGACGGGAAGAGGAGGAGGCCTTTGGCTGCTTGTGTTGACAGCTTAAAGGGGTCTACACCCTCAACTTGCCTACATGCCCTCAGCTGATAGCCAGGAAGGAGGGGAGACTAGCCCTGCCTCAGGACCTGTCTGACCTGGCTCATGATGCCAAGAGGAGGACCAAGCTCTCGCCTCCTCCTACCCACAGCCCCTGCCAGAGTTCTTTTGTCCAGCAGAGGCACCCCTCATGAAGGAAGCCATTGCACTGTGAATACTGAACCTGCCTGCTGAACAGCCTGTCCCATCCATCCCCATGAGCGACCATCCGTCCGAATGTTCTCCCACCCTCTCTGGCCTCTCCTCAGCTTCCTGCACTGAACTGGCCTCATCTGCTGGCTGAGGGAGCCCCTAAGCCCCGACCTTCCCCTGCCTTGGCCTTTGACTGCCCAGGGTGGCGCTGTGAGAGAACTGCCTGGGCTACCAGTCAGAGCTGGTCTTTAGGCTGTGTTCCTTGCCCAGGTTTCTGCATCTTGCACTTTGACATTCCCAGGAGGGAAGTGACTAGTGGAAGGGAGAAGGGAAGGGGGGGGCAGAGGCAGAAAGGCCACAGGCAGAGCTCTGAATGAAAATGGGTCTTGAGAACATGTGAGAACCCCTATGGTTAAAGTTGATGTCTAGACTCTAACCGGCCGCCAGCCTCATTCCCCTGTTGCCTCCAGCCTGGAGCTGAGCAGGTTGTCCTGTCATGAGCTCCTGGGACTGAGCTACATGCTCCAGCCCCACCTTCTTCTGGCCTTTTTTCTCCAGACCTGACCCAGGTAGGCAGTGACACCCTCCTGGTCTCACCCACCCTACCCTGCGATCTCTAGCCAAGCAAGAGAGCAATCAAGAAATGGGTTGTCTACTTACAACTCTATTCTGTTGCTCTCTGTTTCCTGGGCCAGGCCTTGCCTGTGGTTCTGAGACCTGGGCATAGGTGACAGGGCTCTCACTTGCCCCTGGTCTCTTTATGCTGCTGTGTCTCCCTTTCCTGCCCTCCCTGGCTACTGGGTCCGTAATCTTTCAGGCAAGGGGGGAGAGGGTGGTCTGTAGGCCCCACCACCCCATCCTGAGACAGCAGAGGGGAAGGACACTGGAGACTTTCTTGTGGGGCTTACTTAGCCTTCTAGTTATAGACTATTTCCATGCAAGAAAATACATATTTTAAAATAGAAGGAAAAAACACAGAAAAAAAGGCATTTTCCTACCCCTCTACCTTAAACATATATTATTAAAAACAGAAGAGCAAATCCAACCCATTGCAAGAAGCTCTTTGTGGGCACCTGGCTACATCAGAGCAGAGGAGCCCCAAACTCTTTGGAACCTCCACTGCATACGAACCCCTTCCCTCCTCTGAGAAAGCCCGGAGGGAACATTGGCTCACAAACTGTGAGACTGCAGTTTTTTTATACTTGGAAGTGAATTATTTTATATAAGGTCATTTAAATATCTATTTAAAAAATAGGAAGCTGCTTTTATATTTAATAATAAAAGAAGTGCACATGCTGCCACGTGTGAGTCATGGGGAAAGTTGCTTTTGGGGTGTGGGTGGCAAAAGAAAGGGGGAGAGGAGCAACTGCTGGGTGAACTTCCACTCTGAGATTTTTCCAAGGTGCAGGGAGAAGGTTTTCTCAGGATTTAAGTCTTGTTATTAAAACCTTCTGTATTATTGGTGTCTAAAGGCATTCATCTGCATATCTGTTTAATAGGCAAAAAAGCCGCCAAACCTCAGGCCTGGCCACTACCCCCACCCACCACCTCAAGTCCAGCCCAGCCTGGGAAAATGACTGGTTGGGCTCTTTCCAAGGGCCCCATGGGTCTGCAAGGAGGAATCTCCTGGACCACTGATCCCTGCTATCCAAGGGAGAAAGAATTGGCAGGTCCAGTGGGGGTACTGAGGTATGTAGATGCTGTCCTAGGCTGGAAAGTGGACAAACCTAGCAGCGGGGGAGCCTGCAGTTTATGTGCAAAGCCTTAAACCTGTTCTTATTAAAAGTGGAGGGAAAGCCAAAGAAGGGGACTTACATGAAGAGGTCTGTCAGGATAGACCACAGCAAGTGAAGGTCCTAGTGGGCACAAATATCCACCCGCTTAGCAAAACTGAGACAACAGGGGCCTCCCTGTCACTGGCAGTACAATGGACAAAGGTTTAGAAGAGAGCTGCTCAATCCTGCCATAATGCAGAATCATCTGGGTTATTCCCAAAATCCTGATCCCTAAGCCCTGCCCTATATCAACACAACCAGAATCTCGGGGTGAGGCTCAGGCACCTCTGATTTAAGTGTGAACCTCTGGGCACACACTGGTGCACCGCGGCCTGACTGCTCACCCAGCTAGGTGACAGAGCTGGGGTCCTACTGGTGGGTATGAGTAGTCTTATGTTGTATAACTGAAGGTGTAGGTCTGGAGGACGGGACCAAGTAGAACGCTAGAGGGTAAGATGTCCTTCATTGTGGCTATTGCTGTTTCACAGGCAGGGTCAGGAACTCTGGCATAGAGAACTGAGTAGAAGGGCCCAGCCAAACCTCGAAACCTCTATCCGGCCAGAGACAGGAAAGTGAATCAGATGCAACCAGGAAGAAACCTGAGGTTAGCCTCTGGCAGACTGTGGGCCTCAGCAAAGGGGTAAAGGGGACACTGGTGGGTGTCCCATGACCCCTTCTACAGGTTCTACAGGTTCTGAAGGCAGTAACCACGCAGCTCTAGAGGAAAGTCCCAATTTCCAGAGGGTCGGCCCCTGTGCCAGTGTAGCACATTTGTTCCTTGGCTTTCCTTTTCAGTTTCTTGGGGGTAGGGGTGAGCAGACTCTGCTATCCTGGATGCTGGAACTGCTGAGGGAGCAGAATAGCTCATGCCAGCTACTGAACATAGAGTGGCTGGCTCTCCCCCCCACCCCCAGATGCCACAGGCCACAGAAAATCCCACAGGCCGACCCCCATGGCTCTGTCTAGAGCCCAGATTCCCAGCTCCATGACTGGTAGCTGGAAGTCAGAAGAGGTTATAGATGACAGCCACTGCAGTCCACTAGTCAGGAGGATCACAAGTTCAAGGCCAGCCTAGGCTACATTAGTGAGTTCAAAACATTGAAGTGAGAATTGGAGAAGGGAAATAGGAAAGGAAGGAAAGAAGGAAGGAAGAGGGGGAGAAAAGGGAGGGAGGGAGAGAGAAGGGGAATCTATGTCCCTCCTAAATGGGAAGGCTAAAGTTGTAGGTCAGTGGTAAAGCGCCTGCCTAGTATGCACAAGGCCCTGGGTTTGGTCTCCAGCATTACAAAAAGAAAAAGTTTAAGGATCCCAATATATTCAAAGAACCTCCTCCTTTAGTCTTCTTTTTCTATTCTGCGTCCAACTCTGAAATCAACGAACACCCAGGCCATCTGTTGATGCTGCTGCTGCAAAGAGATAGAGAGACGTGGAAAAACTCTGCCTCAGGTGACAAGCAGCCTCCTGAACAGAAGGCTGCTGAGCTGAAGGCAAACACACAGAGCATAATGCTGCAGACTAAGCTAAAGGAAACCCTGATGCTGCAGAAAAGAGCATCCTCAAGCATCCTTGCTGGAAACAGCAAGAAGAGGGAAAGAGGGAGGTGAGATGAAGTGGACAGTGATGAACAAGTTGTTTCTACCAGTTTTTCTTGCCTGCAAAGCATTTAATCCACCTATACACAATTTACTCCTTTTAAGGGAAAAAAATTGAAAGATAAAGAAAGCTAAGATGTGGGGTGGGTTAGTGAGATGATTTGGTGGGTAAAGGCACTTTCTGCCAAAGCTGACAGTCTGCATTGGATCTCTGGAAACCAAGTCCTGCCTTGGTCCTCGGACCTCCACATGTGTTCTCTTTCTCTCCTGCTCTCGCTCTCACTCTCTTACACACACACACACACACACACTAAAATGTAATTTAAAATTTTAAGTATATAAAAGGAGAGTTTTGAAAAGGCATGTTTATTTTGAAAGTCACTCCAGGAGACAGACTAATCAAGCAATCAAAGGCTAAGTCTCTACTTATAAAATATAAATGGAGGTAGGAAGATATAGGCACTATGAAAACCTGTAAAAAGGAGCCAAGCCAGGCTCTCAGGAAGATGAAGATGGAGAAGGCTGTAGAGAGAGGTTACATGCAATGAGGAAGTGGTTTATTCTTCCTCCTTTTCCAAGGCGATGAACCAGAAAAGTACTCACTAATTACTAGGTATGTGTGATACACCCCATAAAAATGCAACCCCGTTCCCTACTACAGTCCTGCAAGCCAAATGCTAATATTCTCCTCGACAAATATAGAAACCAAGGCTCAGAGAATCTTAATAACTCAGCCAGCGCACCATAGTGGTTAAGAGGCAAAACCAACACTCTTCTCACAACACTGTACCTAAGTGGCCATTTCATGGGTGCTTCTTGCACAAATGGATAGCTTGGAATAGCTTAGTGAGGTTGGAGGGTCCCCAGGGCCTTAGCATTGTTTTCTGCTCCCCTCAAAAGAATTGTACATTCTGGAAATGACAGGAGAAACCTATGACAAACCCCTGCTCTCTTCCCCTTACTGCCAACCCTAAATTCACTAGGAAAGGAAGAGAAGCCTTCTAGGTTGTGTGCCACTTCCTGAGAGAGATCTCACTTGACCATCAGTCCCTCCTCCTAGCTTCATTTGGAGCTTTTTGTGAACCATATATTCTCTCCTTACCTACCCCAGCATCTCTCACACCCCTAGTCCCAAGTAACATCAGGGCACTGGTCACTCCAGCTTACAGCAGGTTTTGCCATCATTCATGTTTTAGCTGATTGTGGCCTCCTTGTATTAAGAGGCAGAAATTTGCTTCAATTTGCCCAGCCAGGTCTCCAGAGAAGGTTTCCCAGGCCTGGGATAGAATCCTTGAACTTGACATCTATAGCTCAATGTGCTCTAGCAATTCTGAGGAAATAAGTTATAGATTGCAGGACCTTGGGTGTAGGAGCAGAACTTATGGTATTTGGGGAACCTTAAAGGGCATCATTATCTCATTATCAAAATGTTCTGGGGGGTCTCAAACCATTGGCTTTCCTGAGATGAGTTCCACACAATCACACAGGAAGTCCTCTCTGAAGAATTTCGAGCTTGAAGGCCATTAGCTCAAATCCTATGCTATGCTTAAGAGTATTTTATATAGCAGCAATAACAACAAACCTTGATTTCCTACCTTATATTAAGTGTCTGGTTTGGGAACTGGTGAGATGGCCTAATGGGTAAAGGTACTTGCTACCAGGCCTACGAATCTTACTTCCACTTCTGGAACACCCACATGGGGGAACGAGAAAACCAACTCACGGAAGTTGTTCTCTGACCTCAATATTAGCACTTTGGCAAATGAGTACCTCTGTGCACACATATAACTAATGAGAGAGAGAGAGAGAGAGAGAGAGAGAGAGAGAGAGAGGTCTAGTTTTCAACAACAACAACAAAATAGAGGCAAGCCATGTAAAACTGTAATAAAGTATGTCTACACACAGAAGCAAAAGCAAACAGTTGGAACTGGCCCCAAGGAAGTCTGGGCATGGTCTTACTAAACAAAACTTTAAATCAGCACTTCAAATGTGTTCAAAGACTAAAGAAAAACATGTCTAAGGTACTAAAGGAAAACATGAGTATTGTGTCTTGCCAAATAAAGACTATCAATAAGGATAAGATATATATTTTAAAAAAAATCCAAGCCAACTAGAAATTATGGGATTGAAAATGAGCACAACAAAAAGAAAAAAATTAAAATTTTATCCTAGGGTCTCAACAGCAGATGGACAGCCAGAAGAAAGAATCAGTGAACCTGAAGGTAAGTCAGCTGAACTCAGTCAAACATGAGCAAAGATACAGAGACCAATGGGCCCAGCATCCCAATTCCTTCATGATGGGACTTAAAGGACAAGAGAGAAAGGACCGAAAGCAGCAGTTTTAAAACATATTTGAAAACTTTTCCAACATGAATAAAGATTTTAGTCTACACATATAAGCTCAGAATACCCCAAGGAGGATAAACTCAGAGATCCAGACCTAGAAACACCGTAACTTTAGAAAGACAGATTCTCAACAAAAGAAAAAGACTCATGCAGTACCAAGACCCCTCGATAAGATTAACAGCTGTTTTTCTTAAACCACAAGAGGCTGGAAGATAGCAAGATAGCACATTTGGAATTCTGAAAGGAAAAAACTGTCAACCAAGAATTCTATGTCCAGAAAAATTAGCCTCCAAACTGAACAAATTAAGACATTCTCAAAAATTGAAAGTTTATAGCTAAGTCAATCTGATATATAAGAAATACCAAGGGAGGCTTCCAGGATCAAATGAAAATATATTAAATATTAAATTAAAACCATATGAAAAGATGAAGACGTCAGTAAGGGTTACAACAGGGCTAAATATAAAACACATTATACAATTTTTTAATTTAATTTAAAAAGAAAATTCCCAGGCTCTGCATCACCACCAAAAAAGTGTGGGGGGGTAGCCCCATGGAAACAAAGTTTTCATATACTAGCAAAGTGGGTATGAATTTGAACTGAACTAGATTGGTGTAAAGTGCTAATAGCAATTGCCAGAAATTCAGCTTGAGCTCATTTCTGGATATATGGACTCCCTAAGACCTACCAGTAACCACTAGGGAAAACAACACCTAAATATAAAATGAAAGAAATTACAAAGCGTGGGCAGAGTAGGTTTTCTGTGCAAACCTCACTCTCTAGCAATCCATAAAAGCTGAGGGGCCAGCTAGGCGTGGTGGTGCACACTTTTAATCCCAGCCCTCATGAGGTAGAGGCAGGTGGAGCTCAGAATTTGAAGTCACCCTGGTCTACAAAGCGAGTTCCGGGGCAGCTAGGGGAGGTGAGGTACATAATCTTTGACTCACCTCGTACTATCCTCCATGCATACCTCAAGACACCTAAGTCCCCTCAGTTTCCCTAGTAGTCCTATTTCCTCCTCAGCAACAGTGTGGGGCTTTATAACCATGTGAGGACATTGGGGCAGCAGGGAGATGGCTTAGTGGGTACGAATGCTTACTGTACAAGCATGGGGACCTGGGTTTGGATCCCCAGCACTCATGTAAAAAGCCTGGCATAGGGCCGGAGAGATGGCTCAGCGGTTAAGAGCACTGCCTGCTCTTCCAGAAGTCCTGAGTTCAATTCCCAGCAACC
>LOJH01001236.1:0-10863 GCA_001685095.1 Ellobius talpinus
TGGAAAAATTTTTTAATAACAATAAAAAAGTGTCTGAAATAAAAAAAATTATTTTAAATAGCAAAAAAAATAAAAATAAAAATAAAAATAAAACAAGTTGCCTAGCACATGTGCACAGAGGGTTGGCATGACTATGTCATACGCAGATAACAGGCTCACGTATGTGCACAAGGGCTTAGCTGAGTCTTAGTGGATATAACCACGCATGTGCGCAAGAACTTAGCTGAGTCATAGTGGATGTAGCCACGCATGCTTGCAAGGGCTTAGCTGAGTCCTCGTGGATGTAACCACATATGCATGCACGTGGGTCACGCGGGCCCTTTAACATTCAGACACTTCTGCCTGAGGGCTTGTCTGCAAGTGCATGGCTCTAGAACCTAGAAGTTCAGCCTTATTTATGGCTGAAGAATTACAGAAGGGTATATGTGTAGCTAGATGTGAATGAAGGTCCAAGGTTGATAGGTACATTTTCAGGTAGAGTGTGTAGAGTACATTGCACATAAAGGAGCTAGGTTTCCAAGTGCATTATTAGAAGGGAAGGTGTGTATAACCCAAACCAAGCAGTCTCAGTTGGCTAAACTATCCCATATGATTGCTGCCTCCATTCCCTCAAAAGGAAGTTTTCTCCCCTAACTTATTATGGGATCTGGAGGTAGAAGGTTAGTCTTTTCGAACTGCTAGATGCTGAGTTGAGGGAAGAACGAATCTCTCAAAAATACGTAGGGAGGGAGGTAGTTCCCAAATGGATATGAGACCAGAACAAATAGTTTCCCTTCTAGCTCTAGGGCAGTGGTTCTCAACCTTCCTAATGCTGAGACCCTTTAATATAGTTCCTCATGTTGGTAACCCCCAATCATAAAATTATTTTCATTGCTACTTCATAAGTGTAATTTTGCTACAGTTATAAACCATAATGTAAATATCTGATATGCTAGCTGGTCTTAGGAGATCCCTGTGAAAGGGTCGTTTGAACCCCAGGTTGAGAACTACTGCTCTAAATGTCAAGATTATGAAGATCACTGTGGGATCAAACCCAATTTAAGATCCTTTGGGGGTGTGATTTTTGTTAAAAATGTAGAATTTGGATTGAGGAAGCTCAAAGGTATGGCAAAAGGAATACCCTCACCTCTTTTGATAGGAGAAAAATTGTGTGTGTCGAGGAGGGGTATGTGGCTATGTGTATCTGTTGGTCTGTCTGCCCTAAGCTTAGAAAAAAGAAGAAAATTGAGATCAGGGAAGTAACTGACAAGACCAAAGTATCCAAGGATGAATGAAAGAAATGGGCGTTATAACAAAGAAGAAAGGCTGGAGAGATGGTTCAGTAGTTAAGAGCACTGGTTACTCTTGCATAGAACTGGATTCAACTCCCAGCATCCACATGGCCAGCTCACAACCATCTGTAACTCCATTTCTATGGGATCTGATACCCTCTTCTGGTTTCCGTAGGCACCAGGCAGGCATACAGTGCATATACATACATACAGGCAAATCACTCATATGCATAAATCTAAAATTAAAAAGATTTACATTATATATATTTAAAAATAACCAAAGAAAAGTAAAGTGGTATAAGTCTTTAATATAGGGCACAAATATTTCTATTTCATCTGATGTGAAATAAGGTATTGTATACTATTAAGTGAGAAAGCGGTATGAAAATAACTTTCAGAAAAATCATGTTGACAATTTTTGAAAACCACACTGAAGGGAAGAAACAAGTAATAAAACCAGTTTTAAAAAGGAAACAGCAGTCATGCAAAAAGGAAATGACATGTCATGCTGAACAGTCCTGAAGGAGCCTAGGTATAAAGAGGAAGAGAAATTGTCAGGGGTTCATTTCAGGGGCATTGAACTTTTCTAGGTACCAGGATTAGAGACTGTATTAGTCAGTGTTCTCTAGAGTAACAGAACTTATGTGGGGTTTGTTGGAATGAGTTACAGCCTGCAGCCCAGCTAATCTAACAAAGGGAAAGTCCAAAAATCCAGTAGTTGTTCAGTCCATGAGGTTGGATGTTCAGTATATGCTGGAGCCCTAAAGAAGGCCAATGCCAACGGAGCAGCGGCTGTGCTAGCCAGACAAGGGCAAGCAGGCAAAGAGACAAAACTTCCTTCTTCTATATACTTATATAGATTTCCATCAGGAGCTATGCTCCAGATTAAAGGTGTGTATTCCTGTCTCAAAATCCCGATTAAAGGTGTGTATCTTCCCACCGGATTAGAAGTAGATTCATCCACTTCAAAGAGATCTCTCACAGGTTCCGCTCACTTTCTTCTACAGCTCAGGATCTCATTCTAGGGAATGGTGCTGAGAGATGAGGAGTTAGGGAGGCTCTCTGGTAGGCAGACAGATAAAGAGAGGTGCCATGGCTATGTAATAAAGGTGGAGAATTTCCAGGATGGCCAGCCTCTTCCTTATCCTTCTGAAAAAAGCCTGGTGATTAAAACAAAAACCTTCAAGTTTTGCTCTGCTTTGTTTCAGTTTTGTTTTTTCCTCCTGCCAGCAGGCCCCATGCTGATGGACTGGCTCAAAGGGTTTAAGGACAGATCAGAACATGTTACATCACAGTTGTGGGCCAATCAAAACTCCCATCTTTCTTCAAACTGACCAACTCTAAATTATGGGAGAAAAATTCTTCAAAGACTTAAAAAAAAACGCCAGCCCTCAAGAACAGACAAGATTTCTCGGCTTCATGAATTTCCCCTCTGCTTTGCAGAGGGTCATTCCCTCTGTGTGTCCTGCATGTCTGTGCTTCCTCCATCACAACCAACACCTTTCTCAACTGCTTATGCTGTTTGTGATGTTTGATTTCTCCAATGCTATCTGTTGCACTCGAGATTTTTTTCCTGCCTTAGGAAACAAGCTGACCAAGAATCCTAGAATGTCCTCCACAGTGAAATTGAATTGCCATCTCAATTAACTTAATCAACATAATGTCACACATGCATGATGAGAAGCCCATCTTCCAGGTTATTCCTTGAAAAACTTTTTTCTCTAATTCTTCTGGTGGACTAAGGGTAGGTCAGTCTTTTTAAAGCTTAACACATAAGCACATCACTTTAAACATTAATCTTCCATCTTTTGCCTCCAAACTCCCATTTGTATCTCATAATGCAGAATAAAATCCAACTTTGGAATCTCCATAGCTGTTAACAATTATAACAGTTTTAAAGTCCAAAGTCAAAAAAGAAAATAAATAAAAGTCCATTTCATTTGAGACACAAGGCAACCTAACTGTGAAATAACAAACAAACAAACAAAAAAGCCTAGTTACATATTTCCAACATAGAATGGCAGAGAATAAATGTTCCCATTCCAAAGTGGAAAATTTGGGATATAACCAGATCAAAATCCATCAGGACAAATTGGTGTAGCTCCATGTCCAGTGTCTGGGCCTCACAATGAAATGGCTGTTCTCCAAAAAGATTCAGATGGTTCCACACTACCAACTCTGCCACCCAGAGTACATATAGCCTCTCTCTTCCGCAGGTCCTCTCCATGCCTGCACCTACATCTCACAGACCTCTCTCATCTCTGATATCCTGAAGTCTTCATTGCAACTGAGACTTTGCCTTCACAGCTCCACCCGGTGGCCTCTTGGGGCCTCTTGGCTGAGAATTTGACCTGCCACACATCACCTTGGTACAGGGCTCCATAACCCCCTAAACCTTATATCTTGCACACTTACAAACTTAGTATCACATGTAGTCTGCCCCCGCTTGGGCCACGGCTGTATCAGCTTCTGTGTGCTGACCCCAGGGAAGCACTTGTCTTAGAGGATCCAGGGAACACCTTGAACTCAATTTGGGTCTTTACAAAATGGAGTGAGTCTCCTATGGGTGCCTTCAGGACACTCTTCCTATTGCTCCAGTGTAGTACAGAAGGTTTCTCTTCAGTAATGTTGATCTTTTCAACAATTATAGCCACTTGCTCAGTACCAAGCTGAATGTTTGCCTGTCCTGAGTTTTCCACTAGTCTATATTTCCACTGTATGTATTTCTGAGCATTCTTCTCTTTCAAGCTCTTACCAGAATGATTCATTAAGCTCTATTTTCATTCAAAGGCTTTTCTAGCCCAAAGTTTCAAGCTCTTACACATTCCTCCTGTAAACTGTTTCCAAAGGCTTAAGAACCAAAATAAATGATCAGGTTTATCATAGCAATGACCCCATTTCCTGCTACCATTTTTCTTAGTTACATGTCTATTACTGTGAGAAAATATGCTGGCAAAACCTATTCAAGGAAGGATACACTAATTCTGGCTCATGGTTGCAGTACAACTTTAATCATTGTGGGGAAAATCAAGCAGTAGCTTGAGGCTGCTAGTGATGTTGCATACAGTTACAAAGCAAGGAGTGATAGGAACAATAAATGCCTTGACTCAATTCATTTCTTCTTTTTATGCAGTTCAGGATCCCATCCAAGAAATGGTGTCACCTTCTATGGGAAAACCTCCCCATCTCATTTTACCTAATCCCCAGAGGTTTGGGGTTGGTTTGGCTAATTATTTGGGAATTTTGTATCATGCACCATATCACACTCACTTTCCATTTCTCCCAGGCCTACCCTCCTACCCTTGTACCACTACCCCACAAACAAACCAAACAAGTCCAATTTGTGCTGCCCTTATTCTCATTTGAGCATTGTCAAACTCCTAATGGCCTGCTCCTTAAAGACAACTGAGTCCCCCCCAACCTCCCTTCCAGAAGCCATTAACTATGAGGAGATGCACTTCAGCATCTTTATCACAGTTTTTAAGGACTCTCTTCAGTGTTTTTGGTGGAGGGCATAAGAGTTTATCACAGAAGACTTCAAGGTCTCCCATTCTTACTTATGAGTCCGCAGTCTTTAATATCACTGCCAAAAAAAGCTTCCTTGCCCATAACATCCAGTTGTAAGCATGGATCATGGGCATCACCCCAGCCTCTGGATTCAGCATGTATCTCAGACATCAACATGGCCTGCAGTGGTGGTGATGTATGTCTTTAATCTCAACACTTGGGAGGCAGAGATAGGTGGGTCTTTGTGAATTCAAGCCCAGCCTAGACTACTTAGTGAGTTTCAGAATAGTCAGAGCTATGTAGAGAGACCCTATCTCTGTCTCTCTCTCTCACACACACACATATACAAACACACAAAAAAACACAAACAAAAACTTCATTTAACTTAATCAAGATAAGCCCCCACAAGCATGTCCAGAGGCCCATCTGCCAGATGATTCTGGGGCTTATCATGTTGGCAACTGTTTTAGTTAGGGTTTCTTTTGCTTTTGTATAAAAACACCATGACTATGGCAACTTTTATAAAGGAAAACATTTAGTTGGGGTATCAGCTTACAGTTTCAGAGGTTTAGCCCATTTTCATCATGGTGGGGAGCATGACAGTATACAAGCAAACATAGTGTTGGAGAAGGAGCTGTTCATATGCAGGCAACAGGAAGTAGACTGAGTGTCACACTGACGGAAGTTTGAGCAAAAGAGACCTTAAAGCCTACCTCCACAGTGACACACTTGGTCCAACAAGATGGTACCTACTCCAACAAGGTCACAATTCCTATTAGTGCCATCCCCTTTGGGGGTCATTTTCTTTCAAACAACCACAACAACTGAGATTAACAGTCACAAAGGACTTAAATAACAAGGAAAATGTTTTCTCCTTCTTGGAAGAGGAGCATTATTTGGACTGGTTTCTCTCAAGGATTTTCTTTTTGGCTTGCAGATAGTCATCGTTTCTCAGTGCCTTCAAATAGTCTTATTAAGGACACTAGTCTTCCTGAGTTATGGCATACCCTGGTGTAGGAGTTTCTTCTGTTTGTGTGTTGCTTTCATTGGATAATGACTAAAGAAACTGCCTTGGCCTAGTTGATAGGACAGAACTTAGGTAGGCGGAGTAGACAGGACTGAATGCTGGGAAGAAGGGCAGAGTGGCAGATGCCATGGATCTCCTGCCTGAGCTGACACTGGTTAGACTCTTGCTGGTAAGCCATAGTCACATGGCGATACACAGATTAATAGAAATGGATTAAATTAAGATGTAAGAATTAGCCAATAAGAANCTGAATGCTGGGAAGAAGGGCAGAGTGGCAGATGCCATGGATCTCCTGCCTGAGCTGACACTGGTTAGACTCTTGCTGGTAAGCCATAGTCACATGGCGATACACAGATTAATAGAAATGGATTAAATTAAGATGTAAGAATTAGCCAATAAGAAGTTAGAGATAATGGGCCAGGCAGTGTTTAAATGAATACAGTTTCTGTGTGATTATTTCAAGTGTAAGATAGCTGAGCAGCCGGAATGGCAAGCAGCCCACTCCTCCTTCTACAATACCCTTGTGATTTTATTTTAATCTAATGGTCAATTTTAAAGGCTCTATTTCCAAAAACAATCATATTCTGCAGTATTAAAAGTTAGAGTGCAACATGTGTTTTGGATGACAGTCTAGACCAGGGGTTCTCAACCTTCCTAACTATGTGATCCTTTAATACAGTTCTTTATATTGTGGTAACCCCAACCATAAAATTATTTCCATTGCTTTGCAATAGGTGTAATACTGTTATAAATCATAATGTAAATATCTGATATGCAGGCTGGTCATTGGTGATCCCTGAGAAATGGTCATTTGACCTGCAAAGGTGTCATAACCCACAGGTCAAGAACCAGTGATCTGAGCATAACATCAGGGGATGCTTCTACTTCAGATGTATCTTCGGTGGGAAGATGATAGGTAGAGTCATAAGTCTGGGAGAGATCTACTGGCCTCTTCTGACAAAAAGGTAGAGGAAAGACTGACTTAAAATTATTAGTACCATTTATAAATAAATATAAATTATGAAAATGCTTTAAAATTTGATCCTTTTATCAAAGATCCAACAAAGGTACGTATCATTACAATCAATGGGGAATTACAATGAATTTAAATACACAAAGCAAGTAGAATCAAACCAGTCATATTTATGACATTTGGAAGTTTTCCCTTAAATGGCCTGTAACTCTTAAAATGCAAATATTCATGCTCACTCCATATTATGAAGAATTAAGTTACCTTATCAAGCAGTCATTTTCTTTTAGCAAAGTTGAAAGGAATTCATAATATTCTCTTTAATTTTTAAAATCAATACATATGTCAAAATACAAGACACATTTTATTCTCAAGCAAGATTTTTTATTTCAAAAGACTATTAATACATTATTATTAATTAGTATTATTATAAAAAGCATTGTTAATTCCTAGGACACTTGCAGTAAAATTTAAATTAAGATCAGCACATCATCCCTTTTTAATGTGTCATTCAGAAGCTCTTCTGATACTAAAAGAGAAGTATATCTTATCAAAAATTTCCCTTGAGGCATTTAGAACTTTTCCAGAGATTCTGTTTTCCTTCAATATTTTACTTGATGTAAAAATAGATTTTTCTAAGAATCAAAAGTGCTCCCAATTAAAGTTTATGAATCCCATAGAGTTGTATATTTCATGTGCTTTGTTAAAAGCAAGACCTAAAAATTGATTTTGTATTGGGAATTGCCAGATTGGTTGTCATCTGACAAGTGAGTGGCTGGCTGGAGTTTTCACATGGGGTAAAAGAAATAAATAGAGCTGATGGAACTCATACCAGTCTCGGCTTTTGAGCTAGTAATCACATTGCCCCCTTCCCCCAAAACACTGATGGTTCATCTTCTCTGACAAATAAGAGACTAACTCAGAATTAGGAGGGCTCTGGGGTCAGCCAGTCGGAGAACAAATCTCAGGTCTTCTGTTTACTAGGCCTTGACCCAATAACAAGCTTTCTAAAATTCAGATTTTCTATGGCTAATTAGTGGGGTGTGGTAGAGACAATGACTATCCTTACCTGGGCATCTGCTAAAGAGCAGAAACTGCTTTAAGGGTCTTTAGGTATTAAATCAGCCAATCAGGGATCCTTCTGGAGAAACTCAGCTTTATGATCTGGTATGTGCAGCCAAGGCTCTGCTGTTGTCCTGTCTATCTGTCTGCTCAATGTATATCCAGCCCCAGGCTACAGTCCATACCTAGTCAGTTTCTCTCTAGCTTCCTGTTCTTACAGCATTCAATGTACAGTATAGAACAATAACTCCCTGGCAATTCTCGCCAGCCCAGTCCAGCCTAAGCAGTGAAGAACAGGTGGTATGGTTGGCAGCCACTCCTGGATACTTTTACACGAAGAATTTTGTAGACCTCACTTACTTTTTTTAAAAAAATTTCCCTTCCATGCATCTCCCATCTTTATTTTCCAGTATTCTTCTATTGGGCAATTAGACATGCACAAATAGACATCTTGGAAGCCATTCAGTATGAACCCCTTCCTGTTGATCAGCGTGAACCCCCACCTCCCATTTATCATAAGAAATAGTGACAGTATTAGGGCTTTGTTGAGGCCCATTGAGGGAAAGCTACTTCCTCCTAATCAAAAGAATAAACTCTGAGTCCTATTTTGTTTCTTGTCCTTGGGGTAGACATAACACCCTGATCTGTGCCTAAGATTTGAACTTTGCAGCTATTGCCCCTCACTTAAAAAATTAATCCACGTGGGCATTCCCTTTCTTGTGTGCCACACAATTCAACTGCCACCTGGGCCCAGATACAGCACTTGGAATTGGTCCACCTCAATATCTACTCCATCTACGAACTGCTGGAGTGTGTTGAGTGGCCAGTCCTGCAGAATCAGATCCCAGAGTATGTCATCAGCATTTAAATGAAAACCTGAAGAATGACTAGGACCGAATATGGTGGCAGCGGCTGACACCTGTCATAGTACCGCAGAATAGCTCCAAGGAGCCTGGGAAACCCATGAAGGCTCTGAGGGGAAGACAAAGAGGCAGTGGCGGAGGAGTCTGGTTGGCCAAACATCTCCCTCTGGTGGCCAGAAGGAGCATAGCAGTTAAACAAACAGGCTATGGGCAAGGTCGTTTTGTTTTTTGCCTCCACACACTATCTCTTAAACACTTTTTGAGAGTCAAGATTTCAGAGGACATAGGTTGCTTGCCTCTGCTCCACGACTACAGTTGCAGACTGAGGTCAATCAATACCTAGTACACAGAATCACCTGGAGTTATCTATATCTTTATATGTCTTGTAGATACTGTTAGTAAGAACCTAAGATGAACAGTGGAACAAACTACCTGCATGTTCTTTCCATGTGGTTCTCTCTGTGGGCTTCTGTAGGTTTTGTCACAGCATGACACCTTGGGTCCATGGAATATCCTGTGCTGGTTTGAATGCAAATGCACCCCATAGACTCATAGGGGTGGCATTTCTGGAGGTGTAACTTTACTGAGGTAGGTATGGCCTTGTTGGAAGAAGTGTGGCACAGGAAGAGGTCTTTGAGATTTCAGAAGCTCAAGGCAGGCCCAGCAGCTCACCCTCTCTTCCTGCTGCCTCGGGATCCAGATATAGAACTCTAAGCTTCTTCTCCAGCACTGTGTGTGTTTGCATGCCAGCATACTCCCTGCCAAGATGATGGTAGACTAAACCTCTGAACTGGAAGCCAGCCCCAATTAAATATTTTCTTTTATAAGAGATGCAGGGGTCATGGTGTCTCTTCACAGCAATGAAACCCTACCTAAGGCACATTCCAAGGGAACATGATGGAAATGCTTAGAATTTCAGAGTTCTAGCCTCAGACCTCACAGATCACTTCCAATGTGTTGTGTTGGTTGAAGTGATAATGTTCCATCCTGGTTCAAGGAAAGGGAACATAGACAGCATTAGTTGATGGAAGGCATGTCAAGTAAGGCATGCCACATGGTACAGAGAGTTTCTGGTTCACAGAGAGACTGTCTTGAGCAATTGGATGGAAAGGAAAGAGGAAGATATCAGATGTTCTACTCTGGCATCCACATGTGCACACATGGGAGCACATATGCACATTCATGTGCATGTACAGCACACACACACAGACACACATCACCTACAAGACAACAGCGCCACAGAGAGAGAGATTTATAGAGTGTTTAATGGACAGAAGATAGTGCTAGAGAAAAGAGTGATGACACACATTCTAGGGCTAGTAATGGTAGGGGTCATTCCACCCCTAAGTGCGAAAGGACTGAGGCAGTAAATGTTTACCAGTGCTCAAAATCATGAGGACAGAGGCACTGAACTGGAGTCACAGCTGTCGTGAAAGGGACGAAGGTCGGCAGTTGGGTGAGGCAAGCAGACATGTGGGATACAACACTCAAGATGCTTCTCCCTCTGCTTCATGTTAGTACTAAGCTGAGAGTAAAAGCCTCAATTTAGTCCTGTTGGTATTAAACTGATAAGAATAGATGTTACACTTGAAATTAGCCAAAGGCCAAGAAAAGGCATAGTCAGTGGTCATCTTTCTCTCACCTCTTACCAATGTATCTGATTTGCAAAACCGAAATCTGAGGCTAGATCTCAGAGGATATTTATGTCATCCTTTTAGAGCATAAAGGTAGAGAACGAGAAACTAAAACATCAAATCCAGCAATGTGTTTTGTTCTTCAGACTGATTAAAACACACAGTGCCCAGAGAGGTACATAGGACATGCTGTTGGTTTCTTACTACTTTTATTGTCTTCATGGTGCAAACACTTAAGAACTACACTACTAAGGTCCAGGACTTTGCTGAAGTTTATTAATTGTGGTTACACAGTCTAGGAACCCATGCTCTAAATAAGCCCGTCATTGTATTTATGATGTGTGTCCTAGCTCAGGTTAATATTGCTTGTTGGGAGCACAAAGGTCTGTAGCATGATTAATAAAAACCCAGAGACAAATATTAGGGTTCAACCAAAAAAGCAAAACAGACAGCCATTGGTTCTTGCCTTTACCTAAGTCCAAAATGGCAATCCTGCCTCCAGGAATCTCACAATGAGACTGTGTCTGAG
>LOJH01001236.1:10981-23766 GCA_001685095.1 Ellobius talpinus
GTGTGGCTACTGGGATTAAAGGTGTGTGTCATCACTGCCTGGTCTGTAAGGCTACCTGTGGGGCTATTTTACTCTCTGATCTTCAGGCAAGCCTTATTTATTAAAATACAGATGAAATATCACTAGAAAGGTACTTGGACCCACAGATATGCAGGGAAATAAGGAATGTTAACCATGCAGGGATGCTTCCTCAATGGGAGAGATAAAATAAATACCCCCATTCCACTGAGAAAGCTGGGAGTGGGTACTGCTAATGACCTGGTTGGTGCCCTTTCTGCTATCTGTAGAGGCAGACCTCATTCACCTTTGGCTATAGAGGCGCACCTCACTTGAACTCCCCAGGATGATTATCCCAGACTCTCTCCCCCTAAACAGTATCTTTAGCTCCCAGAGTTAATAGAACCTATCCTTAGGGGAGATGTCACACGTGTTTTATGTACTGCTGACTTCTACGCTATATTGGTCAGAGACCACATTGGATCCTAGAGCTTTTAGCTATAGAATCCACCCACAGTCATGGTCACAAGTACATTGTAAAGGAGTTTCTAAGTGCTCACACCTTAAACTTTGTTGTGGACTTGTAACTGGAATGATTGCTGCCTGGACATTTTTCCCAAATTGTACTGTTTAAATATGCCCACAATGAACTGCCTACCATTAGACTCCCTGAAGTCTGATCCAGATTAACAAGGTCAATCTGAAGTGACTTTTCATTCTTATCTCTTCCCCAGTGAAGGTGGGGGAGGGTTGTTTCCCTGCCTGAACACCTGCAGGGTCCCCCTAAATGCTGGGATGAACTACCATGGCAAAGCAACTTGAGGAGAGGGTTTATTTGGTTTATGCTTCCATGCGATTGTCTATCATTAAAGGAAGATAGGAGAGGAATTCAAACAGGGCAGGAACCTGAAAGCAGGAGCTTATGCAGAAGCCATGGAGAGGGGCTGCTTACTGACTTACTCCTCATGGCTTGCTCAACCAGCTTTCTTACAGAACCCAGGACAAGGTTGACACCACCCATTATGAGTTGGGCCCTCTCCCATCAGTCACCAACTAAGAAAATGCTCTAAAGGCTTGTCTATAGCCCAATCTTATAGAGTACTTTTCTCAAAGTTCCCTCCTATCAGATGTCTATAGTTTGTGTCAAGCACAGCACACCATCCTCAAACAGTATCAATCCTTTATTCTTTTCTTCACATCATGGCATTCACAGGAAATCTTGACATGTGTACATCAGTAAAATGCAGACCGAGGAAAGGCTATTTCAACCTGTGGTAACTGGACAAGAGGCCCTGCAAGTTCCAAAGACTAAGGGAATCACTGTCTTACTCCTGCCACACGGGAAGCGCGGCTCAAATCTGTTATCTGTTCTGAACAGTAATATCAACACAGCTTCCCCCAAACAAACATTCTATCATGTTCTTCAACGGTAATAGTAATGTTCAGATTTCTTTGTACGGCACTGAAGATGTAGGCTCAGAACTGGGGAGTTCTCAGGGGTTGTCTAGTTTATTGTCTTTGTGTTATGAACTCAAGTCCAGTAAGGTTAGATGGCTTATCCAGAACACTTCAATTATCTACCAAGGAACTGAGGGAGTTGTTTTGTTTTGTTTTTAAATCATACCTACATTGGCCTACTGACATACAAGCTAAAGTTGTAATAGTTAAATGGTGGAAGGTAACCTTGGTGTTTGGAGCCAAGGGACACCACAAAGCCACACCATGCAATAGGGCTCACCTGGCAGGTTTATTGGGGGAGGGGTGCAGAGCCGGCCTTTGAGCTATAGCGGGAGGACTAGAAAGAGGGAAACCGAGCTAGCAGGGCTTGCTTTTTATAAGAATATAGCGAATGTGCATAGGGAGAGTGCTCTACTCAGTGGCGACAGTGGGCACAGTGCCACATCTTAACTGCTGCTGCTGAAGCATCCTGTTAGGTCCCCGAGGACAAGCCAGTATAAATGCCAGAATGTCAACAAAAGTTTAATTGTCTCCTTCTCTGTGAAGGCTGAGAGTTCAAACCACTGGGAAGTGAATGTCTCATACCTATACTCTAACAATATTTATTCAAATGCTATACAGAAAGAGGGGAACCAGGTAAAGGCCCAGTAGTTGTTTCCGCATTAGCTTCTCTGTGTTGCTGAGGTGATCAAGTACTGGATCTGAGGTTTTAGGACAGGTTAATTTATAATTCCAGATATCAATTTACTGATAACAAAACAGTTAAAAGGAGGATACAATTTAGATTGATTATTATAGTCTGTAATCTTTTTCTATATAGGGAGAGACAGTAAATACATGAAGTATGGATGTGTAGATTGTCTGCGTGATCTCCCTCTCCGTCTCTTCTGTACACAGCCCCGGCAGTCTTGCAATTTACTACGCAGACCAGGCTGGTCTTGAACTCAAGAGACCAGGGGGCCTCTGACTTCAGTGCGCTGGAATTACCACGCCCAGTTCCAAATTCTGATCTTGTTCCAAGAGCGACAGTAGTCCCTGGGATACATAGACCCCCAGTCCTTGAAGGAGCATATCAAGACCCTACTTTAAATAAAGAAGCAGTATAATGTTTTGGGGCTCTAGGGCATTCGCGCCCTTCCTTTCCTTTTCCTAAGTTGTAGAAAAAAAAAGCAGCATCCACGTGTACTTTCATTGCCAGAAACTCTCAGGTTTCTCTTTCAGAGAAAACTGTACAAGCGCAGGAGCGACAGAACACTGACAACCTAATGAAAACACACCCACGTGCTCGGGTCTTCTCCCGCGGCGAGAGTTCTTTGAAATTTAGCAGAGAAAAAAATCGCCTTAGCATCAGTTCTTACACTTTCGACACAGTCTTTTCCGACATAATTCAAAACAAAATTCTTAAATCTATTTTCAAAAACAATAAAAACAGATGATAAACTTCTGGCTCTGTGTCTTGGCTAGTTTCTATCATTTGGGGAATTTACTCTGTGATTCTAGATCGATCTTGAGCACGCGAACCTGTGTGGAAACGGCGACACCCCCGGCTTCCGCAGCTGGAGGGCGTGGTGCGTGTGTCGTCATCTCCACTGGGCGCAGGCCTTCTGTGGCTTCTCCGCGTGAGGTGTCTCTGTCGCCGGCTCTGAGGCAGAACGGATTGCAGCAGCCGGCCTGTTTCACCTGGTTGTCAGCTCGCGTCGGGTACCGCGGAGATGGCAGACGATCTGGGAGACTTGTGGTGGGAGAACCAGCCGGCCGCCGCCAGCAGCCCAGGTACCCGCCCGCGCCCGCCTCCCAGGTTGCCTCCGCGCCTGGTCCTCGCCTCAGCCCCCTACCCGCGCGTGGCAGTCGCCGTGGTCCGCGCTGGCACCTAGGGGACAGGGGAGGGAGAGCCTGTCCCACGTGAAACGAGAGTGACCCGCTCGTCGTCTGCCAGTGTGGAGGGGTCCCTTTCCAAGCTCTCACTTTCATTTACTTGACTTTTTCCTTGAAACTAAGTAGAACGTTTTTGTACAAAGAGGCAGTGTGGCGTAGTGGTCATCAGTAATTCCTGAACTAGGTTCAGGCAGTTGGAATTCAAATCAGATACTCCGCTGTCACTGACAACACGTTCCCCTTTCCTCATCTGTAGAAAGAGTAATGCTAATGTCTTTTCAGAAATTGTTATGAAGATGATTTAAAGCTGTACAGCTCAGTACAATGCTTGCTGCATAGTATATGCCCACAATATTAATATAATGTGTTCTTTATAACATGTAGTTTGAGGCAATAGGGGGCTTAAATAAAGGTCATCTTTTTGAACTCTGTTGTTTTACAGATAAGGAATGTGACCTAAAGATATTCATTAGCAAATTCACTTAGCTAGTTGGTGTCAGAAACAAAACTATTTTCCAAAGCATTTAATTAACACGGCTCTAACAATTTTTCTCATGCTGCCCCATGTGCACTCTTCTGGAAGCAGTAGGCATTTTATTTAAAAGTCAAGTCGTATTAAATAACAAGGCCCCAGAGTGGCTTTGAATATTTCAAGTCTTATAAGGTTTAACATGCAGTGATTCCTGTTTTTGTTGCTGTCTCAAGCCACCCTTACAAGGTCTGCCTCTCTGTATTTTGAGGATAACATCAAAGTTAGATACCCATTTACTTTGACCTCAGAACCATCAAGTGATAGACACTGGTGGGGTTGACAAGTTGAGGTTTCTCAGGGTGAAACTGAAAGTTACAGCATGGATTCTGTGATTTAAGAGAAAAAGCCAAGTAAGTCCAGTGAAGTATGGGAGTCTGGATCCCAGGTTTGAGACTGGACTGAAGATGTAGAATAGCAGGCACCAAACTACAGTGAGAAGCTAGCCATAAAGTAAAGTTGAATAAAAATAGCTTGTTCTTAATAATGCACAGCACTGTCTCTACACCTTTTGAAGAGTGTTTTTCCTGTGATTCAGCAGCAAATTTTGAGTCTTTGGTGCCACCTCTAACCATATATGTTACAAGAAAACGGTAATGTTCAGAAATATCAGGAGTCAGCGAGTAGTAATGCCGCTTTTCATTTGTTGAGCTTTTTTTTTGAAATGAAATTTATACCCTGGCAGTGCTGAAGCATGTATATGGTAGTTCTGTTGATCTTGTCTATATTGGGTTTCATGGTTTAAGTTGATTAGGACGACTGACCAGGTCTCTCTTACTATGTGCTAAATCCTTTCCATTTCCTTCCTTCCCTTTTTGAGATGGAGCTTTCCTTATGTAGTCCGTACTAGCCTTAAACTCTTCATTCTCCTGTCTCAGCCTGCTTATTATGTCATGTATTGTTGTTGTCGCTTTGTGAATGCTAGCTTATTGTTTGATCTCAAGTCTGCCAAGGAGTAGGTACTGTCTTCCTTCTTTTATGCATGACGAAACAGAAGCATTGAGATGCTAAGTGATTAGCGTGGGATTCTTTTGTTGAGTGAGGTAGCTCTTGTTCATATTCAGATGATCTGAAATCAGTCTATGCACTTATATTTTTTGTGGTAATTATTCTTATGATCAAAGGTAAGAATCTTTAAGTAAACAATCCATTATTGATTTTTAAAGGTACATAATTTGTATGCATTATGCATATTGTTATCAAACTGTTGACTCTCTGTCTGATTTCATTCAGACTGTTTTGCCTGTATACCTTGAGAAACATCTTTTTGTCAGTAATTGAGATGTAATCCCCATAGGCGATTTATACTCAAATCTCAAACAGTTGGATGGCTTCTGAAGAATTTGTTATTTAATATGAATGCCAAGTGTAAGTGATGTAAATCTGCCTTCAGTTCCCACAACCCATCAGTTTCACGAAAGCTTTTGTGATGTGTTTGTTTCCTTAATGGTCCTACATCTCCAGGTCCTGTTGTGTCTCCCTCCAGAAGTTACCCCAAATCTTTCTTTGCATTTTCCCCATTGACGTATATACTGTTGTTCTAATTTGTATTAACCCACTGTGGTAAGTTCAAAATAGAGAGATTCCAGCACTGTTATTTGTCCCTCAGCTACCAGAGAAGTCAGATCAGAAAACTGGTTAAAGCCCCAAAAGTGTTCTCAGCACACAGTAAATCTCATTGCCATGGCTAGTTTTTTTCACTGTTGACAGTGGCTCAACAACACTAGCCATCCCTTTTATTGCCCAACAGACTCCATTCCTTTTGTGGCTTGAGGTGGCTGTACCATGCTGCCCTCCAATTTTAGTGACTAGCTCTTAACGTAGGAAGTCAGTTCAGACATCACTTCCCTGACAAGCAGCTCCTGGTTAGCCTAAATCAGCACTGTGGGTGCTCTTCTGATTGGCAGGTCCTTTAGCACTGTCTGCTGTTTGTCTTGTTAAATCACTGTCTCCTGGCACTGGAAGGTAGCTCCATGTGAGCCCAACTTGGCTTTCCCCCATCCTTTATAGCCATATCTTGCCTAAAGACCTTATGCCTCTGAAGATGCTTGATTACATGGAAGACTTGCCAAAATCCTATGCCTTAAAATAGTGTCTTAACTATCCTTCATTAAATTTGTTTTACTATTTTTTAAGCCAGGATTTTACTATGTAGCCCAGATTGCTGGCCTGAAATCTCCCCGCCTTGGCCTCTTGAGTGCTAGGGTTAGAAGTACTCACTTCTGTGCTCACCTGGATTTAGTGTTATAAATTGTGGAAAGGGGACAATAAATAGACTCCTGCTTTGTAAATGAGACTGTAATTTATGCAGGGGACAGTCTCTGAAACCTAGAGTGAACGGAGTGATTCTTGGTTAGTGATTGCTGACAAGAGCATTGTAAGTATTCTTCAAACTGTGTTGCTTTATTGATGCAAAATTTCTTCTGGAATGATTTGTTGGGGGAACACAGGATCTCTGAATAGCTAAGGTTGTTTGTTTTGTTATTTACCTTTTTTCTTCCCAAAGTTAAACTTTTACAGTAGAATTCAATATATAGGTATTGTACATATTGTGAAACATTGTCTGAGCTATGCAATCAGGCTTGGGATATTTCGTGTAGATGTTGGCATCACTCATAGAGAACCGACTTCAGAGCACGATGTTTTCAAGATTATTTATTGATGTCAGCTCTATAAATAACATGATAGAATGAATGTTTGAGGGCACAATTGAGGATGCATTTTTAAACACAAGAGGAAGTAAAGAAAAATAGGCTACATTTTCAGTCATGTTCTGTCCTTGAAAACTCCTGAATGGACAGTCAAACAGCCTAGGAGACTTTATAGAATCCCCACAATTCTCACAAATACTAAACTGAATGATTCTTGACAACAGCTTATGAAAGTTTGAAAGCACAGATGTACAAATCTTTCTCCAAATCATACATACATACATTTCCTGATATAATTTTGCTAGGTATCCATGAGTTTCATAAAAAATACCCCTCATAAATGTAGAAGGCTTTTCATTTCCTCTTTTGTGTTTAACAATAATGCATAACATTATTCAGTACTACAAATCCTTAGAGGTTTTGTATTGGTTTTGACTTTGTTTTGAGAAAGGTTCTCACTATCTAGCCCAGGTTGGCCTTGAATTAGAAATCCTACTGCTTTGAACTAGACTTTGTTGCTCTAGCTTGTCCATTGCTGGTATTATAGCGTGTGCCCCTCTGCCCTCCCTTTGACCTGTTCTTGATCTAATGATCTGCCATTGAATACTTAGATGGTATGCAGTTTTCTAAATGTTTCACGAACATCTTGAAATGTAGTTTTCTCATTTTCACCAGCTTTCATAGAATGCTAGATTGAATTCTTGAATTGCAAGTGTTACTTTGAGAAATTAGATTATGGTAGAGTGGTTAAGTGTTCTGTTCCTGGGTTTCTTGCTAACCCAGTTCGGACTAGCCCTGTGGTTAGCTAACTTCTTTTTTGTGCGTATTTGTTTACGTAGTAGGAATCTACTCTTACAAATGCTAAGTTTTTACAGATCCAATCATCATTTTTAAACTACTCAGCCTTGATATTTTAGTGTAAAAGTAGACAATAAATATGTAAACAAGTGAGTGTAACTGTTCTAATAAAACTTTATAAGCAATGAAATTTGAGTATTATGTAATTTTCTTGTCATAAAATAGTCTTGTTTTGATTTCTTTCAGCATTTATAATTATCACAGTTATTCTTAGCCTGCCTGTCAAATGAGGTGAGATAATAGAATTTTAGCCTACACAGCTTGAATATGTTGCATCCATCCTAGAGTATTATATATTCTCTGGAAAGGATTTGAAATATATCCCAGACAAAACTGGTTTTTATTAGTTACCCTAGGATTCAGTTCACAGTTCTGTTAGATACTAGACCAGTTACATTCTGATTAAAAGTATTCATGATTTCAAAAAGTGAGACTAGTAATCCAGAGATCACCAAAGAAGAGTAAACAAAGGACAAGTAGGACTCTTGGCATAAAGCTGGCATTTTTTTAGGAGTTTCGTTATTTTTATTCACTTGGATTTTTATGTTTTTAAAAATTTAATCACACTCTAAAATTATAGGACATTTTCTTTTTGGAATTTCACAAATTCTGACAATCTCACATATGTACATGGTGTATTTTGTCTATTTTCACCCTTGTTACTTCTCAGTCCCTTTCACTCCCATTAAACAAACACATTCTTCCTAGGGAGCCCCCCCACCTCCTTGTAGGATAGCTTCTCTTAGGTACTTTTCATCCCCCCCCTTCATAATGGGCACATTTCTTTTTCAGGGTTATGCTGGGGTGACAGGATTCTTTATTTCACTTGCTTTATATGTCAAACACTATGTTGTAGAAATTCAAGTCATATTCAGTTCTTAGTTGCAGTGCATATTATGCCTTAGATAATGCTTGGAGTAAGCCTGTGTTGTGATTGGTAATTCTTTGGTTAAAATGGAACATTTTGTGATACTCTTGTCTTAATGAGAGTACTTAATTACTATTTCAAGGTGGATTACTGCTGATGATCATAGAAATGTCCATAATTATTTTAGATTTTTTCTTTTTGCTACTTTGAACAGTATCTTGCATTATTTTTTCCTTGCTCATTAATTTATGTCATCTAGACATAAAGCATACTTGAAAAAAGTCCCACCAGGGGGAGAAAACAAGGTTAAAGCCTTCAGTATACAACATTTTATGTTCCTTTTTGAGATATAACTTTCCTGGACACTTTGTTTTTCCGAGACTGTTGATAGTATTTATTATTTTTCCTGTTAAAATTTTAAATTTTATTTTATTCTTATATGTGTGGGTGTTTTGCCTTTATGTATGTTTGCTCACCGTGTGTGCAGTGTCCATGAAGGCCAGAAAGGTGTATCAGAATTCCCTGTAACTGGAATTGTAGATAGTTGTGAGCTGCTCTGTGGATGCTGGGAATCCTCTGGAAGAGCAACCAGTGCTCGTAATTGGTTGCTTCCTATTTTTCCTGTGTGTGTGTGTGTGTGTGTGTGTGTGTGTTGTGTTGCTGGGAGTTGAACCTGTGGCCTTGTACATGCTAGAGAAGTGTTCTCTCTACCAGAGCTGTAGCCTCAGCACTTTTTTTTTTGGAGATACTATAACAGCTCAGGCTGGCCTCACACTCATGATCCTTTCTCTTCTGCCTCCAGATTCTGCTCCAGAGCAGTAGGAGTATGAGATGGTACCCAGGCATAACTATTTTCCCATCCCTATCATACTTCAACTTCACTGCTGTCTCTTAAGCCTAGTTTCTCACCTGTGTCTTGTTTGAATGGCCTTTCTTTAGCTCATTCCTCATCTTGAATTTACTTGAGATGTATTAAATGCCTGCCTTTTCTCAGGCATGCTGCAGTGTACACTATGTGTGTCTTGCTTTTGGCATCAGAATTTCCTGACCTTCATTCATAGGCTCTTTTCTATTCACTTATGGTTTTCCTTTAACTTGGACTTCTGTTTCTGTCTTGTAACTCATTCATCCTCCCCACAGCCTTCCTCTACCACTTGCTTGATGCTGTACACCATTTCTCTTGAACTTGCATAGCTCAGTGCTGCCCAACTCCCTCCTCTTCCTCCTCCTAGTCCTTCCTCTCTTTCCCCCCATCCCTCTCTTCATTAAATGGCCCCTGGGTGTATGCATTGAAATAGATTAGCCATATGAGTATGGGGAACGGCAGTTCCTTTGCTTCTGCTTTGGGGCTCATTGTAGAAAGCTAGCTGAGGTGTAGTCCTCAGTCAGGATGATTTCTTCCAGGCCCATGCCTCCAGTGTTCCCTGATGGGCCATAGAAATCAGTGGCACCCCCAAGCCCTGATGCTTTGTGAAGGCATGAAATCTGTTTAGTCAAAAATGCTTCATCTTAGAAATGTCATTGTGCCAGTGTCCACACTGAATTAGAATTACTCCTTTCTCTTGATTCAGTGACACAGCCTTGAATGAGATTTAAAAAAAAAAAGCAAAAAACCAGTTGGAAATTGGACATGCGCTGTTTCTTTGAGCATGCCCTTTAGCAGGTCCATCAACCTGTGAGCCGTAGGTCAGTTGGCTTCTTCACCATTTCCTGGAGAGATGGCCATTCCTCTCTGGCCTTCAGTGATTGTAGCTTCCCAGATGCTTCTGGAGATGAATCTTCCTAGACAGTACATAGGTATGACTTACCTTTTCCCTTCTATGTGGAGGAATGTGTTAGCAGTGACAGTTCTTATGATGTGTAATTTCTCACAGCCATTTTGGTGACTAGGCTTATCCATAGGTACCATGGCTATTTTGCAGGAAAGTCTACTGATGCCTGTAGATTTGGGTTTAGGGATCCTTGTTGGAATTCTCTGCTTGCATACTCCTTTGATCTTGAATCAAACAACAGCAGCAACAACAAAGATAAAAAGTAGTTATTATATGATTTATATGATTGGAAGAATATTGTCATTTTTCAAGGCATGTAGTTAGTTTGGAGGTTTGACTCTGAAAGCACAAGGTTCTGCGAATCTAGTTTGACAGGAAAATATTTTAGGAAAATGTTTCTGCAAACTCCTTTTGTATATGTGCTTTAATGATAGTGGTGAACACAGAGGAAGACCAGTTCTTGCTGATCAGTGTTGGGGGAAATAAACAAGAGCAATGTCCCAAACTATTGTCAGAGAGCTATGAGATCTCCAGAGGAGATTTCATGTTTACTGCATCTAAGATCTTCAGGAGGAAAGCAGCATTTGACTGGGCCCTCAAGGAACTGCTGTAGGCTATGAGATGAGGGAATGCTGTTGTTAATGTTCTTTCTTGATTCAGGAAAACATCCAACACAGTTTAAAAATGGAGTGCTTCAAATTAGGTTGCATATGAGAGGTGGGGTGGGAATGTAGATTGCTGCCACATAGAGAAAACGCCTCACTCATCATAGGGACATGTGCAGAAGAGAGTGGCTGGAGGTGGGAGATGGGACACATTGCCGAGATAGAGTTGTCTACTGTTTGCTATTCGGGGAGGCCGAATGTGAAAGGAGTCACATAGCCTGAGTGATCACACAGTAGGTTAGCAGAGTTAAATAGATTGCTAAGAACTATTATATTTTAATTTTTTAGAGGGAGAAAATGCTTCCTTAAAGAATGAGAATATTTAAGAGTACTTGCTGGCACTCAGAAGGCAGAGGCTGGTGGATCTCTGTGAGTTCAAGGCCAGCCTTTGTATCAAGTACTATGTGACTTAGTCATTTTTTTTTGGCAACCTTTTCCAGGAAAAACTAAAATAAAGGTAAAGGTAGTTGTTTTAGCATTAATTAGAATGAAAAAGGTGTATATAAACAACTTTTTTTTCCTTTGGTTTTCCAAGACAGAGTTTCTCTGTGTAACAGTCTTGGCTGGCCTGGAACTAGCTCTTGTAGACCAGGCTGGCCTCGAATTCACTGAGATCAGCCTGCCTCTGCCTCCCAAGAGCTGGGATTAAAGGCATGCAGCACCACCGCCCAACTAGAAAACAGTTCTTAATAATATGAGAGTATGGTAAATGAATTAATGTATGATTATATAAAAACACTGTGCTGTTATATTGCGTAGTGATGCTTTTGAAGTTACAGGGAAATGCTTCCACAAAGATGTTAAGAAACTGAATTAAAAAAATAAAACATGCATATTAAATACTTATATATGATATAAGAGAAAGAACTGCAGATTGACTGTCCCTAGGGATCAGAAGTATTTTGAATGTCTGAACTTTGGGAGCTTATTTACATATCCACAATGAGATCCACATCTAAACACAGAAGCCATTATGTTTCAGATCTACATTACACTGTACATAGAATGACTGTAGCTTTATACACTATTTTTACTTTAACAGTGTTTTAACCACTACATGTCATGTGAGGTCAGGTGTGGAATTGTCTGCTTATGACACTGTAGTGACACTAGAAAGTTAGGTTTATAGCATGTTCAATTCCAAATTAGGGGTACTCAGCCTGTAGATGAATATGAGTCCATGATATTAGTGGTCTGCTGAGGTTAGTGGTATTGTAAGTGTTCTTTGTTAGCCTCAACATTTTCTACAAGATCCTACAATTAAAAGATGCTATAGTAAACTGTCAAGAGATGAAAAATGAAAATTCTCAGTGATGAGGGCATTTCTGTGAATGTCATCTACATCATTGAACCACAAACAACAAAAGCTACAGTTGAAACCCGTTTCACCCTTTCCAGAAGAGGTTTCTGTGATGCCCTTAACTTTTTCAAGAATTACAGGAGTTTTCCAATTTAGTGTTGAAAGTTCTTGATGTGGGCCTATTTAAACCGTTGTGTGGATGTATGGGAAGCCACGCTTTTAATAAATTCTCAAGGGTGATTGGTTCTGATGCACGTGGTCAGCCTACCACACTTAGAGAACCTCTGCTGAGGCTGAGGCTCTTTTAGATGGAAACATTTTCTTTCACTGTGAACTCTGATCTGCAAGGTAGGGAAAATTTGGCACTATGAAGGTCTAGTGCGGCTTGACCCAGTGGTCACTTGGTAGGATGTTTGTGGTTGATGTACCTGGCATACCCAGATGCTATGTCAGAGCTGAAGATGCTTGTCTGGGCGTTGGGTCAGGGCAGGTGTGTTTTATGAACACCACAGGCCTCTGTCCCCACCTGACAGCGCAGTAGTGGTGGAGTTTGTACGCAGTACTGCTAAGGTAACGTGAAGAAAATTGCCTGAGGTGGTGAGAACTCACAGGCTCCTAAGTTCACAAGTTGGGCTTTATTTGCTGTTTCACCACACACTTTTTACCTCTAGATGGCAGCAAAGACTAGTTATTTTTTAGGACAGCCTTGGCTGCCATTCCCCCAATGTTGGGCAGAGCATAAGGGAATGATGCTGGTTTTGGTTTCTTTCTTTCCTTCCTTCCTTCCTTCCTTCCTTCCTTCCTTCCTTCCT
>LOJH01001236.1:27858-50510 GCA_001685095.1 Ellobius talpinus
ACAGAAATCCACCTGCCTCTGCCTCCCAAGTGCTGGGATTAAAGGCGTGCGCCATCGCCGCCCAGGTGGTTGTATTGAAAAGGGCTTTATGTGCTTTTAATTGTTATGAGGGGAGACATGGGAGGGCAATTTGAAGACTTTGATTTGAAGTGGCAGTTTTGATATGGATACCTTCTTTGCTTATATTTATTATAACCCTGAATTAGAAACAGAATTTAACACTGATCAAAATGAATCCTAATATTTCCCCTGACTGGAAAAGTGGACAGTTGTTTTTTTCTAATGGGAGCATCAGTTTTTCCTTAATAAGATTATATTGCTTAAAAAGTAATTTCCTAATTTATGGCATACAAACTAGGAAAAATTTCTAGGCTTTTGAAAAGGCAGGGTCCTTATTTAGTGTAGACTTGTCTTTATGAACTAGACCATACATGAACCCTGATGGACGTTCCCAAAGGAAGTAATTATGTGGACTATTGAGACAGTCATTATCTTCTAAATGTCAGTGTTCTTGGTTGTAATGCTTCTCTCACGGATCATAGTCACTCACTTCTGATGCTTTTTTGCTTGTCACTATTGAAGATTATATAATTTAGTTATATAATAATTATATTAGCTATATAATTCTATCACATAATAAATTGATGATTATATTAATTCTCCACACACATTGATGGTCTATCCAAAGCCCATTCTTCATGCTTGGTGCTTGTGTTTTTTGCTTGCAGAATCATGTGTTAGGGGAGAGTGGACTCTGTCTGCAGCCCTGGTGTGCTCTGAGAACTATCTCTTGATGGTGAGAACATGAGAGGTTATTTGGGTCTTTCCTTGCTTCATGGAAAATGTAGTCCTTCCCATACCTGCCATTTGTGTGGGTCTTGGCCTTTCACATTTAGTATCTATTGACCTAACCACAGTAGCTATAGTATTCAGAAAATGTTGGAGGGAAAACTAAGTCACTGTTGGCTGTAGTGATCATGGATGTTTATGAGAAGTGAGCTTTGGGCTAGATCTCTCCTGGTAGGTTCTGTTTCACTTGCTCAGAAATGTAACTGTTTAATCCATACAGAACAGTGGCGGGTGAGCCCTTGCTGTGTTTATGGGTGCTCTGAGCTTGTTGGTTGAATGGCATATATCTGAGGCTGAACAGAGAGGTAGGTAATGTTAGGCAACTTGTCTTATCACCGTAGGTAGTATAGACTGCAGTTTATATTGCTTCACCCTGCATTGAAGTAGTTTCTTGTGTTGCCATGAAAAGAGACTAGGACAATGAGAGAGGGACAGGTCAGCTTTGTCACATACTAATAGAAAACCTCGAAAGTCTGTTTTAGTTTATCTCTAAAATTGGCAGAATATCTCCCCTTTTAAGAGTTATTATAAAATGAAATTTTTTATAAAGGACTCATTTTCTCTCACTCACTCTCACCCCCCATTACATGGCTTTAATAACCAGAAGCTCTCTAAGACCACTTCCTGTCTCTGTGTTCAAAGTCCTTTATAATCTGACTGGCCTGTTCCCTTACTTAACCTTATCCCAGCCCCAGCCATCTCGACTTGCACACTTTCTCCTCTCCTGCCTGCTCCATATCTCTGCCATGTGGGCATCTCCTAGAAGCATTCTTTTGTCTTCCTATCCTAGGCCTTCTCACTGTCTAGTCCCTGTTCTTACCTCACCTGTTCCTCAGATCTAGTCCTGAAGCCCTAGCCTACAACCTGCAGTCTTAATGTTTATACAGTTCCTTCTTTGGAGCTGTTGCTACTGCAGAACTGGCTTATAGAGTTCTTTCATCTCTCTGATGTAATGGTTTTCAGCAAGGGGGCAGAACATCTGGAAACACTTCTTGTTTCTTCTGGAGAGATGCTATGTGGCATCTAATGAATAAAAGCCAGAGGGTCCTAAACATCCTATGATGGTAAAGAACACCCCCTGCCATTGCCCTCAACAGAGAATTATCAGACCCATCCTGTCATTAATACTAAGGCTGTATAATCCTTCATTTGCATCTCACGACAGTTTCTTAAGTGTAAAGCCCGTTGTTCTGAGGAAATGCTGACAGACTTGTTAATGCTGCCACATGAACAGTATTAATTCATTATCAAATTATTAAAATACTCAGGTGTTAGCCCCTTATGTCAATGGATTCTAAGGATTATTTAGGTGCCTTTCGGGATGCTTGCTTCTGATGTACTGGATCATACAGAAGTACTTTAGTTCTCAGGGGCCCTCAGTGAGAAAGGAAAGGGCTAGGTGTTTAAATAAAAATCAATTTAACAGGATTTCAGTTTTGTGAACTTTATTAACAAGGCACTAGTCTTTCTTATGTTTGCTTCACTGGGTCCTAAGGTAAATGTAGTGCTTTGTTTTGGTTCTTCAGAGTGCACTCTTAAGTGTGTATTCTGGGCCCAAGAAGTGCTATAGAGATACATTGGGGATCTGGGATTTGAGAAAGAGACAGAGCTTGTTGGTGTCAGACCCTTCTGCCCAAGTTCACTTAAAGATTCAGGAATCGATACTTTGCTAGTTATGAAACTGGGAACATTTCTACCTAATAAAATAGTTGCTTTTATTGAGCTTTCCTTTCGAATAAAAAGAAAACCTGGAGAATAAACCCTGCTCTCTATTTTAGCCTCTAGAGGGCAAAATAGTCTCGCTTCCTGGGACAGGTGTAAAATAAGAGTGGAGGGAACACTTGCCAGTGGCAATATAGAAATTTCTATAGCTGTGAAATTCCAACTTCAGACTGCAAACCAAGCAGAGGATTTGTTAGAAGTAGCTTAGCATGTACTTCCTTCTAGAGATCCTGGTTTGATAGCCCTGGGGGAACTTAGTGTTGGCATAAGGGGAATCACATATGGATGTCTTGGTTTAACTTATTTACACATGGATCATAAGACTGTTTGCTGTGGTTGGAAAGTAGTACAGTGCTTGTCTTGAATTTAGGAGGCCCTGGGTTTAATAGCCAATACCACCAAAAGAAAAAAATGTGGTTTTGCCTAATTATATTTTCTCTTGCCATTTCTTCTTTGGATGTCATGAATACCTCATGTCTACAGCCATGGCGCTGTTAAAGAGAATTATGGGGACCTTCCAAGTAGAATTCCTATAGTCCTGATATCATTTTGCACAGGCATAGGCTAAGCATCCCTAATTTGAAAACTTGAAATCCGAAGTGCTCTAAAACACAAATCCCTTGAGCACTTATATGACAATACAAGTGAAAAATTTCATACTATACAACTTAATTTTGTGTATAAAGTTATCTTAAAATACTGTATAAAATTATCTTTAGGTTAAATATATATAAGATGTATATGAAACATAAAAGAATCTCATGTTTTGACTTTGGTTCCATCTCCAAGATATCTTACATGTATGTGTATTTTGAATATTCTTAGGGAAAAAATCAAATCAAAAATCTGAAACACTTCTAAACATTTCTGATGGTTTTACACCCTGTGTAGGAATTCTATTATATATGTAAAGATGCATTCCTTATAATGTGACGTCCTTCTAGCAAAGATGGTAATGTTATTTTGGGTTTTTTTGTTGTTGTTTGTTTTTTGTTTTTTGAGGCAGGGTTTCTACTAGATGTTGAAGACCAGGCTGGCCTCGAACTCACAGAGATCCGCCTGCCTCTGCCTCCTGAGTGGTACGATTAAAGGTGTGCACCACTACTGTCCAGCTTGGTAATGTTATTTTTACCCATAAAGAACTGTGGCATCATCTTGGGAAAGGTTCTGCCTTTGCTTGCTTTTGTTTCATTGGATTTTTTGTTTGTTTGATTGATTGAGACAACATCTTGCTATGTAGCCCTAGCTGTCCTAGAACCCTTGCCTCAGTCTCCTGAGTGCTTGGGTGGGCACAGGAGTCGACTCAGTGTGTTTAGCTTGCCATTACTTGCCCCTGCCCCTACAACAAAAACTTCTAGCTAAGACTGCTATGGCTTTTAAATGGAAAAAAAGAACTTGCTGAACTACTGAAATATGTGGCAGAATTCTACAGTTCAAAAAGATAATGAAATAATGGGACTTTGAGTAAGATGAAATTTGGTTTTGAAGCAGGGACTCAGACCAATGAAAGAAAGTAGGAGCTTCTCAGATAAATGTAAACCTTGGGGCTGAGGAGACGACTCAGTTATGAGCAATGCATGCCCATATCCACAAAGAGACACGGGTACACACAACATTAAGAAAATGATCATCAAAATCAAAAAGATCAATCTTTAGTCAGCCCCTCATGGGTTAGTGCATCCCTCTTTCTCCACATATTTCATATGAAGCTTTTCCAACATCACTTCCTTTAATCTCCTGGGTTTGGGTGCATGTCTAAGTAAATGAATGAAAGAAAATTATGTAATCTCACACACAAACTCTGTCTTCCTCTCTCCTTTTCCACACAAATGTATGTCTATCACAGATACATACAGTGTATAAGAAACTTAAAATTAAAGCCAAGTATTCATTTTATCTATCTATCTATCTATAATGTTATAGAAAAAGAATCCTTTAACTTTAGTAAACTGCATTTGGTTTACTAATGAGAAGCTACCAAAGTTAATTTTTATGTTTATGTGTTAGTTATTTCACTCTCCTAAAAGAGAGAATCCTTAGAGTTTCTGCAAATTTGTAGTTAATAGTGATTAACCACCCAGGAGGCCTGTTTATAGTTGAGATCAGCAACAGATGATAAAATGATGATTTGCGCATTGTAATCGTAGAGCACATAGGGCTTTTGTTATCGCAAAGAATTGCTATGGATCACATAAAAATGAAAAAAAAAGGAATCCTTGTAACTAGTTGGGCTGATGGCCAGCTAGAACTTCCAAACTCTTACTAGTTACAGTATGCCAAGAGTGGTTCCCCTCCCCAGATTGCTTAGGTCATTCACATGGATGATGAGAAGAATCCCCTGGTTGGTCCTCTCTGTCTCTTTCCCCAGTGCTTTGAAAATAAGTTTTCTATCTATGCCTTTATGTAACAAAACCAGGAAGACTGTTCTTGAATTCTTCCTAGTTTCTGTTTATAATTTGTGTTTAGTTGATTGATACCCTTCAGAGATCACATGTTCCTCTCTGGTTTAGTGGCTATACAAGGAGCTCTTGCAGCTCTCTGTTTACATTGTCTTCTTTGAGGACTGCAGTAATCTGTGTAGTTTCTTTTAGAGTTCTAGCCCAGCTTGACTTAAAAATAACTTTGAAAACAGTTAGACCATCATGTATTTTGTAATACAGTTGGGTCTCTGCCGATTCTCAAGACAAATGTGTTTAAACAGAAGCTTTCTCATTCATCATCAGCCTCAGCTTTCATCCACATTTACTTAATGATGATGCAAGCCCACAGCCTTGGTGTTGCAGTCCATCACCATGGAAGTGTTTCTGTCAACAGATCCTTGCTTTGCAAAATAAAATTGATTTTACAGGAGAAAGGAAGCTACCTTTTACTTTTGAAAGATCTCAGTGTGCCTGAATGTCTAGATGAACTTCATTTAAAATCAGGAACTGGCAATAAAATTGAGTACACTAAATTAACAGTTAATAGTGTCGAAAGTAAATGGAAAAGGGAAAATGCTGATTAACTGCTTTGAAGTCATCCTTTTAGAATGTCACTTGGGAACTAGGTCTGTGATTTAAAATGTTCCTTTAAAGGCTATATTCTCCACTCAGAGATGTGGAGCATTCTCAAGGGCTGCTAGGAGTTATGTGTCACAGTGTCTATTGGGGGCCATGTGAGTGGACCAACAGGCAGCATTAGAACTCATGGAACATGACTTGATGTTTGGCAAAGACACACTCGAGTGAGCCTTGGAGAGGCAAAGCCCCAAGGACTATATGTCCTGAGGACCTCATGCTGTTATTGAGCATAGCTCTGATTGTTACCTTTGTGGTCAACACATCCCTCATAATCTGTGGGTTGTATGAAAACTTTCAGGGGGTTTTATTGCCCCTCACTGGGCAGTGTTACAGGTACTTAAAATAATAGTGAATGACTTTTTCCAAGCATTGTAATGATTCAACCACCACCCTTAGAAAGAATTTACACATGTAGAATTGTTAGTAAGGTTAGGTTAAGATGTTATTGTTAATGGCTTTGAGTTAGAAAATCTTGGGGAACAATTTAAAGTTTAGAAAGGCACATAGTTGAGTGAGGGACTCAGAGGTCAAAAAATAAGAATAATGACAGCCTGGCTATTGCTGTCTAACATATCTTTCTTGCTAGAATGGATTGGTAATCAAAGGTGATGATTAATTCCTTGTACCTATTTCCGCCTTCAGCTTCCTGATATAAAAACTGATGATAAGTGGGTATGTATGTACCTTGAGTATTTAAAGTAGAACTAACTGGTGGTTTTTCATATATAAAAGTTTAGATTTCTTTTAAGGTTTTTCTTTATCAGATTATCTTTTGAGATAATAAAGTGATCCTTTCTTTGCTAAATGCAGTCTGCCAGCAAAAGAACTAACTGAGAAAAATATCTTGCTTGCTTACACTTTGTTAATCCATAACAAGTTGCTTGGACATAAATGTATATGAATTCTTGGTACAATTTGTTTTTCATGTGAAATATGTAAAATATTTAATCATGTAAGGGATATGAAAATCATGCTTTTTAACTTGTATTTGTTGTAATCATTGACTTAAAAAATAGAATGTGTCCACATTGTAATTTTTATACTACTTGAAAGATTTTGCTGGGGTATATAAACCGTAAAGAAAAAAGTAAAGTTAGTTAGAAGGAAGACATCAAGAGAGACAGAAAGGAAACATCTGAGTAGAAGAACAGAACAGAAAAAAATAGAGTAGAACAAACAACAGAATAATAAAATGAAGAACAAAACTGGCCCTTAGAAAAATCCTTGTGTATCTGTTTGTCTGTCCAGTAGTCACCTGCTCTGTGTCTCCTCTTCATTTCCTCTAACCTGCTGAAGGCTTGCCATTCATCAGCACTCAGGTGAGATCCTAACCTGTTTAAGATGTATGTGTGTGTGTTTCCCTCTTTTGCCAGCTCCAGGGAATTAAGTTTTGCCCCATTTGCTGCCCCCAGAGAATTAAGTTTTACTCTCTCAGATAGAAATGCCAATTTGACTGATTAGTTCACTGACTCCATGAACTAATCCTCAAGTAATCCTTGAACCAACCCCCTCAATCCCCAGGCTGCTGAAGGCTGGTCCTCAGAGCAGCCATAGTCTAGGAGGCCTGGCTAAGTTTTTTCATGTACACTAGGAATGGCATAACACCCAGAGAAGAAATCACGTTATTACTTGGCCTCTGCTGCCACGCAGCATGATTATTTTTTAAAAGGTCTTAAAACTTGTACTCCTAACTATCTGCAGCTTTTATTTGCTTCTTGAGAGGACTTTCAGAAATATAAATTGTATGTTTCTGATTGTAGTCTTACTCACAAGCAGGGTAGGGCAGCACCCACATTAAGTAATCCAAACTGTTTTGGGAACCAAATAACACAGAACAAGAATGACACTTTTGTTTTGAAGCAGAGTGCTCAGAAGTTTATGTCATAGTGGCTGACTCCAGATTTAGATGTAATATATGCTTTATGGGTATTACAGTCTGTTGGAGAAATGTAGTCAATCCTTGATAGTCAAGGTATCCTTGTATTTCCAAATGTGCTTTCTGGCTTCCTGTCACATTCCCAAGCTTTTAACATTAGCTTATATATGTACTCACTAATAACAAATTATTTAATATTATTTTATTCTGTTATCTGTAAACATTTACTGACTTCCTAATAGCCCTCCATTGAGCACCAGGAATATTAAGATACATATCAAGAATGGCATTAAGCTTGCCATAATTATTTTGGTTCATTTTAAGTTGTGGAGATAAAATTTTTATTTATTTGAACCACTCTTGCCTTCTCTAATATGTGACAAGAACTATATATTGACAAATATGTTCTGATTTTTTTAGGAGAATTAATGGGCATTATAAACAGAAAATAAAATAATATTGTACATGCAGATATATAACAAAATGATCAAATGGAAATTCAACAAGCAATGAAAAAAGTAACAAACTATTTACTGTTTTATCATGTTAAGTAATTCACCAAGACAAGTTGCAGTCAAATTAAAGTGAGTTATGGAAAATGAAATACATAAAGATGTATTTATACAAGTGCAGACTAAATATTTTCCATACAGGTATGTAAATGAAAAGATATACAGTAAGTGCACACTCGATGACTATGCAGGCAACATGTAGTTAGTTCCAGCTACTCTTGTATAGTCCATGCACAAATCTTCCCAAAGTACATGTTTAGTCATTCTTTTAGGGAATTTGGAGGGACGATTAAAAAAGGACTGAGTTCCTTGCAAGAGTATCAGTATGAACTAGATGAGGGTAAGGATGGTCAGTTATATATATTACTTACTGTAATTTGTGATTGTCGAGGAAGAGGTGTGGCTGTTGGTGTAATAGTAATACTGCTGGTGACTTTATTGGTTGTTTTGTTTAGTGCCCCATTAGTTAAGCCTTGAGTTCTGTTATCCTGCAGGGGTGCTGAGGGGCTGGCAGGTCTCACGGGGCTGGCGACAGCTTGCATGTAAGGACTTCCTAAGTGAATGTGGATTTTATTATCCTCAGTAGTTATCACACTTGAACTGTTACTGTTTGAACGTTGAAACTGCCATGATGACTGCCGGTCTGGGGAGACTCTGAAAATTGCATGCTTGGCACTGATTTCTATTGGCTCTGGGGAGCGACCCTGCTCAGGAGAACTAGCTGAACCAGCCATAGCCAAAACCTGAATAGGTGACATTGTCTGTTCCGGAGTTACAGAACCATAGGACTCTGGGGTCTGTGCTCTGGCAAAGGTTGCCATGGTAACTGGGGGCATATTTTGCTCCAAGTTCACAAGACTCTCTGTAGAGGTTTTGGACTTCACTGGTGTTATGGAGGCATTTTGGAGAATGGTAATCCTTTGCTTTGGGGTGCCACAGTTTGGTATCACTGCTGTGCTGGTGTACGAGTGAGGACTCTCTGTGGTTGGACTTGTGATTTCAAGAGTGGCTGTATTTTGGGCATGGTCTGGAGTTACCTTTATGTGAAGAGGCTGCCCAGGTGTGTGACTTAGGACTAGATCTCCAGGTTGCACAAAGTTACCATTGGACTTAGATTGTATTTTTCCATTCTGAGGGTGGCCCTCCTTGGATTTCATCCAAGGAATCCATAGTTTCCTGTTCATAGGAAGGGGAGTAGATGGATTGCATTTGAAGGACAGCACAGATTCCTCATTAGGGTCCTCATCTTGGTCCTCACTCTCCTCATATAACTGACCATTGATGACTGCTCGTTCTAGAGGGATGAGACTCTTGTAGTCTGGTGGCTCATTGTCTACTACTTCTGTTTGAACTTCTTTAGAAAATACTTGAGGGTCAGAGATTCTTCTTCCATTGAGATTAGGTCGGAGGCTCTTATTAAAATGCCGATACCTTTCTAACTCTTTAGTAAGGGTTTCAATCTCTCTTCCTAAATCTCTGTTCCTGTTTTCTTGTTGATTTAGTTTCTTTTGCAGGACTGAGTAGTCTCCCTGGAGGTGACATATTAGGTCCTCTGTTGCTATGTACTCATGAATTTTCTCTTTTAATGCATCCACTTCTCTTGACAGATGACCTGACTTCGCCTCTTCTTCTTGGAGCCTCTTGAAAAGCCATTGCTCATGGCTGGATTCTGTCTTTTCTGCTAACCTGTACTTGGCAAGTTCCATTTTAACATGTTCCAGCTCTTCAGACAGAAATTGAGCCTTGTCCCTCTCATTAGCATACTTCCGTTCTAAGGTCTCGTACTCATCTTCTGTTTTCATGAGGTCATCTTCAATGGCTTTCATATCCTTTAGCTTCAGCTTCAGCCTTTCCACTTCTTGAGAGAGCTCTTTAATCTTATTGTTTTCTTGGTGTAATGCTGTTGTGTACTTACTGGAGTCTTGATTTAGTTTGTTTTTTACAAAATCTTTCTCAATTGCTTCCAGTGATTGAAGCCTGTTTTTTAATATATTCACTTTGGACAATAGATCATGTCCTTTTTCTTCTTCTGCTTTGAGTTTATTTCTGAGATCATCTCTCTCCTTGGTTACACTGTACATCTTCTCTTCTGCATCAGTTTTGGACTTGAGTGCCCTTTTAGTTTCCTCAATTAACTTCTCAGTCACTGTTGTCACTTTACTTTGCTCTGCCTGGAGCTGAGAGGCAGTGCTTTGTAACTTATCTTCTGTTTGCTTTAATTTTTCGCTCATTGTTTTGCGTTCATCTACAAGCATTACAGTTAATGCTTTCAGTTTAGTTAAATCATCCTTTAGGGTGAATTCTGTCTTTTCTAGCCGACTTTCAATGGCTTCTAGCTCTTTGATCCTGGCATTTAAACTCTCTAGTTCTTCAGCCAGCTGCGTTGTGGTCATCTTTTCTTTTTCTAAATTGCATTTCAGAGAGTAGCATTCTTGTTTGCTTTTGTCTAAAGCATCTTCTAATTTTTCCAGAGCCGTAATCCTTTTACTAAGTTTTTCAACCTCTAGTTTGAAGTCTTTACTCTGTGCTGTCTCTTTCTCAAGCCTCTTATTAAGATCTCTGCACTGCTCCTCCATTTTTATGAGCTCCTCATCTTTCCCTTCCATATCCAGCACACGCTTCCTGAGCTCATCCACTTCAGCCATGATGCCAGTGTTTCCATATTCTCCCTTGTTGATCTTTTCTTTTATATCTTGCAGCTCCTCTTCGGCTTTTCTTAAAGACCTGTTGGTCTCTTCTAACTCATCAATTTGTCGGCTGAGCGCTGCCAGCTTTTGTCGGAGTTGGTGATTTTGACTGTCCTCGTTGGTGAGCTTCGCCATAATTTTGTCTTGGTTCTGGTGAAATGCTGTGGTCTGTGTTTGCAGTTCTTTTTCTAGTCTGGTTGCTTTCTGCTCTTCTTCCTGAGCTCTGGCTTCAGCAAGGGCTAGTTTACCATGTGTTTCCTTTGCCCTTGTGGTCAGGTCTTGGATTGTCTGTCTTTGAAGGGCAAGCTGAGCTGTAAGTCTTTGTTGTTCATCCACCACCATCAAAGCAAAAGACTTCAGCTTGGTCAGCTCTTCTTTCAGAGCCTTGATCCTCTTCTCCTTTTCTTGCACCTTCCTCTCCTGGGACTCAGTTTCTTGATCAATTAGCTTCTTTAATCTGAAATATACAAGAGCACATGAAGTTAGTGCTTTAGTAATTCTTCAGCTGTTATTAATTTAAAATAACTGTATCAATTCATAGATAATATCCAGAGAAGTTTCTGAATTCGATAAGGAAGGAGAATCTTTACTTTAAAGAAAAAATTGATACCCTGCCCCCCCTTAAAATTTGACTAGCATTGATGTTCACTGGAAGCCTTAGAAGAGAACAGACAATAATGTTTGTTTTAGACTGTATGTGTAATGTAATCAGTAACCTGAAGGCTGTAAAGGTGGATACAGACTGGAGATTTCAGTTAGACTTGGTTTTAAAACTACACCTGCCCATACCAGCTAATTAACCTGCATAGTTCTCCTTCCTCGTATTAGGGGCTTTTTGTGAAACTGAGGCAATTAATCTAACATTATTGCCATCCTGACATTTGGTAAACATTTGATAAATGTTGCCATGGTGCTTTTTAAATTACTAATTCTTGTCCTGTATTAAGTGGCTTGCTTGAGCCATTGTGTATGTGATATATTACTAGTTACTGTTTAACGCCTTGGTTATTAAAGATAGCATTTCATTCAGTTTGTCTAGAAGTTACACACAGCACAGATGGATCTCTTTGTGTATTAAAACTTTGGTTTGCACTAATAAGATAGCATCTCTGGAACCACTTCACCTGTGCCTTTATCTGCCTACTCATTTAAGAGTAGGCATTTAAGAGGGGGAACTAAGAGGCAACGGAGTTAAGGTTTGGAGCGCCATAATATAGGGAAGAACAGGGAGTTTGACAGCAAAGAGCTTGGTGATAAAAATCCAGGGCTAAGAATGGAGAAACTGTTAGCAGGAACATAGTGAATCCCTCTTAAATGACTATTTTAACATACTATTTTTTTCTTTATTTAAAATTATCCTTCATAACAGGAGGATATTTTACATGCAGAATAAAAGGTCTGTTCCATGCACTTGGTTACCTCTGTAAAGAAGGTACAGTTTTAAACTTGTGAGTCTCTTAATTATACTGGGAATGGGCTAATTATAGAGGATGTAATTGCAGCTCTGCAGCATTGTGCAGAAACTAACAGAATGGAATCCCTGAAAAGGACTCGGCTTGGTTCAGAATGTAAATATGTGCTTTCTAATCAATCTCGTAGAGTTCATAATGTGTTGATAAACCTGTTATCCATCTATCCATCTAATATATCTATTGTTGAGATGGGGTCTCCCTGTGCACCCAAGACTGGCTTCTAACTTGTCCTCTTGAGGCTGGACTTGAACATGTGGTCCTTTTTGCCTCCTTTTGGATTATAGTACTCCACCCTGCCTGGCATAATAAATCTTTTCTATTTGTTAGTTAATTAACCAGTCTGTTGTCTCTTATCCTTGGACCAGAACACTTAAAATTAAGAATCTGAGAGAACATTTTTTAAAGAAACAAATTTGGGACAGTCTGGGGAATAAAGTCTTCTTTATGAGATCCTAATCTGTTCTTTCTGTAATTATACTACATAGGAAGGAAAAATCCCATAGTGTAAGAATTCTTAAACTTTTGGATGACAGAATCTCCTTTTAGTTTGTCCTGTTTTGAGGACTTGACAAAAGGCTGACATGTAAAGTTCAGAAGCTACTGGGCAGGGAGCTGGGGCGGGGCAGGTCTACTGGTGACCTCATCTGTGGTCTTGGCAAGAGGCTTCCTCACTCCCTGCTTGAGACACCTGGGAGCTGAGAAGAGAAACATGGCAGTTTCTTCCTGGTGGTTGTAGAGTTTTGCAACCCAGTGGAGGAACCTGGGGTAAAACTGATGTGCTAATGAGACAGAAGAGCTTTCTCCTCATACCTCAGCTTTCAATTCTCACTTGATGGTGGGAACAAGTCATTGCTGAAGCTTAGTGCTTCCTTTATTGGAGAACAACTTCATATAAACTCCTGAGGCTTTCTTCTTCGCTTTTTAAATAAGAGCACGTGCTGTCCCCTTTTCCTGAGAAGGGGGTAGGTTTTCTTAGAATATAAGAAAGGGCAGATTTTTTTTTTAAATAGGAGAACCTTAAAGTGGAATAACTGAATTCTGCCAGTATAGTAACAAGCAAAACAGTATTGGAAAACTTTCAGTAGTTTTATTTTGCTCAGTGTTTTCAGCATGATACGTGTCATGGTCTTGTTCCTTTTTTTTTACTTTTTCTTTTAATTGTTTTTATTGAGCTATATATTTTTCTCTGCTTCCCTCCCCTCCTTTCCTGGTTTTATAAACTGGCTGACATCACCATCTCTCTAAGCTCCACTTCCAAAGTAAGCATATAAAAGCGATGACTGCAGTGCATTTGCTCCAACCTGAGGTACATATACACCTAGTGACAGTATCCTCCCTGCAGACTTAGGCCTGTTCTTTACACCATTGCTCTTCCCATTTTAATGTGCATTTGAATCACCTGGAAATCTTGTTAAAGGGCAGATTCTAATTCTGTGGGTCTGGGGTGAACCTCACAATTTTCATTATAACTAGCTTCCAGATAACTGTAGTCTCCTGGCCTTGGACTTTATTATGTAATGTCAGATTTCTCCTAGTGGTGGGAGAGTTGTATCAGAAAGGTCAGGAGATCCAGAACCTGTGATGTCTCCCCAGTAGAACTGCAGACCACATCCTGGGACTGATCCAGACACACTGTATCTATCAGTGAAACTCTTGAATTGGAAACTGTGGAGCTGAAGGAAAGATGTCACTTGCCATTGTTTGTGAACAAATACATGTGTTGTGTTTACATACATACATACATAATACACACAGTGATTTTAACCTATTTGTTCTTTTAGCACCCACATTTTTTAAAAATTCAAGTTTTAAACAGTTACAGAAATACTCCCTGCCATTAAATCTAAAAGTTCCCATTCACAAACTAGACAGTCAGATCATTCCTTGGTAGACAGTCTGATTTCTAAAATACAGCTGTGGAGAAATTTCTCCTGAGCTGTCCCCAGTGTCCTCAGATGAGGATAAACTCTGCTGTCCATCCAGGGGCTGTTTCTTAAGCTGCTCCTACTCCTGCGCTCTCTTGGGACTTTCTGTAGCAAGTTCTAGTGAGCCTGGGAAAGTTCTCTTGGTAAGAGTTTGCCAAGCAAGAAGGCTATGTTGAAAGGATTGTTGGAAAGAGAGGGCTCACTGGGCATAGCACTTATCAGACAGATGAGATCTGGAGAGTGGAGATAGGAAATGTGAATGCAGGCATTGATTTCCTTTAAGCTCCCCATGCAGCTCTGCAAAGTTTGTGTACCTTGGGGGCACATGTACCTCCATTTGAAGACTACTGTCTTGGAGTACTCATGTTCATGCTCAGATCCTGACATTACAGGATTACAGGAACATTCACTGAATCCTGTCCAATAAAAACAGGTTGTGGAAGCTGATTTTTATGGACACAAATGTGAGGTAATTAAACCCAAACTGGCTTAAAGCAATGTCTTATTACAGCTTTTCTTTAGGGTTTCTTTCATGGCTCAAAATTGTTTTAACTTACTGTGGTTTATCACTATTATTATGTGCAATGCCAGTTACTTGCTTTTTCAAAAATATCACATCTGTCATCTTGAGTGTTTTTTGGTACCAACCATAATGCTGGCTTTTCAATATAAATTATATATTCAGAGGGTCCTTTCATTTTTTTATTTATACACACATATGTCAACTGGCATCAACCAATATTTTATCTCCTCAGTGTGACATAGTTAATAATATGCACATACAAAACAGATGGTGCCCATCTAAATGCTGTATAGCCAATCATACCCATAGAATTTATATTATGGTTTTCACCATGTTTGGTTTTGTATTATTTATGTACATCATAATCAACCCCACTAAAATATTAACTTCTTAAGAATAGAACATGAATGTAAGGGATTCATTTGTGTTTTCTACAGTGGTTACTGAGAAGCCCTGGGAAAGGAACTAAATGAGTGGGTTTCTTTTTGATGAACAAATAAAATAGTGAACAAATATGCCATCCTATGGAGAATACCTCAGCCTTGTCCTACACAGTTTGTTCATTTGTAAAGATGTTTTTTTAGTTTAACATGAATGTGGTTTTAGGTATTTAAGAAAATGTGGTATAAGTTAGTTAGTGTTTTCTAAATACATTATTGTCTATTTCATAATTATGGAACCTCTAAAAAAACCAAGACTGCTAGAACCATTCCTTTCTTCTTTCTTCAAATTCTTTCGCCACAGCTCTAGTTAGTTGGTTAAGAGAGGTTTAAATGGTCACATTGCTAGCTCATCACACTCCTTTATTTCAACTCTGCAAAGAAGCAGTTCTTTTCCTTTCCCTCCCAGCTAAGAGCTCTGATGCATTCTACTTGCATATTCTTTTCTTGTTTTCAGCTATCTGGCCCACCCAGATCAGCTTAGAGTGATTGTCAAGCAGTAGTAAAAAGTCCATCCTCATGAATGGCACTGTGCAGGCACTGTACGACATCTGCTCCTACAGGAACCAAAGTGAAAGTAGCCAAGAGCTTCAGTCACTTCAGTCCTCGCACCTGCCCTTTAAAGAGACAGACACTCCACTGCGATAGGATGTGGATCTTGAATTTAACAGCTGATGTTGAAATATGGCAATACTTAATTCACAAGAAAGCCTTATAGACTAGGGCTGAAATGAGGTGAACAGGGGGAAAGGAATCTGTTCTCAAAGAGTTCATAGAGAGGCTAGTGAGACAGCTCAGATCGGAAAGGTAGGTACTGCTAAGCCCTCATGCTTGAGTTTGATCTCTGGGTCCCACAAAGAGGAGAGAACCAATCCTCCAAAGTTGTCCTCTTACCTCCACCCATGTTCACACACCCTCTTCCCCATCTAGATAAATTAACAAGTTTTTAGACTGAATAGGTAACTCTAACACTGTTTAACAAAGACCTCAGAGCAACAGTTTCAGTTTTTTAGATCTTAGCATCCTTTCACTCTTTAGCTTTTTGAGGATCCCAAACTTTTAGTTGTGTGGATTTTATCTGAATTTACTGTATTATTAAAATTAGGACCTATGATGATGCCATGTAGCACCTGGAAAACTTGTACATTTTTGAGAGAATGGGCAAAAGAGTGTTTATGAAGAGTTGCTGATCTCTTGAAGGGACTGTACCTTGATTGCTGTAGAGGATATGCAGGAGAAATGTTATGGCAAATGTTTTTCTCCAGAAAAGCTTAAGGTTTGTGCTGTCACCCCGTTCTTCGTGCTGTTACTTATCAGCCCTTGCTTCATCATGATAGAGTCCCTCGTTTGCTTTGATGATTCCATCATTAATGTATCGGTTTGTGTGCTGCCCATCACAAGAGATAGGTTCTCTGCCTTCAAATTTGTTCTTCCCAGTTCTTTGAAGTATATACATGTTGTTAATGTTTTGCTTGAAACCACTCTTTGAATTGAGGTCATCAAAACCGCTGAGTTTGCAGTTGGCTAGCTTGGAAGGTATTTTTGTTTTTTGTGGGTTTTTTGTTTGTTTGTTTGTTTTTTGTTGTTTTTTCCCCTTGAGACAGGTTCTTGCTCTGTAGTCTAGGCTGGTTTTTAAGTCGCTTCCCGAGTTCTGGGAGTAAGAACGTGTACCACTAAATGGGCCCATGTTGCCTGCTGTTTAAAATGTATTCATCGACAGTGCAGTTCAGCTGACATTCATTAGTTCATTTCAGGCCTTTATAAGTACAGTGAACCCCTGCTGCATGTAAGACACTGTACTTGGCGTTTGCTGGTTCACCTTTTTTCTTAAAAACCAACATACTTGCCCAGCCTGACCTGGTTATAATTGTGTAGTATCTTATCAATGACCAAACAGGTTGATGAGTACAGATCTATTTAGTCTTAGGGAATAATGTAATGTGTATTCTTATATTCTTAGCACTCTAGAGGCTAGTTCAGTACTTTCACTGATTTGGCATGATGATCCATCAGAATACTGCATATATCACAGCTTTTTTGTTTGTTCTTTTTTTTGAGGCAAGGTTTTTCTGTGTAGCCCTGGCTGACCTGGAACTCCCTCTGTAGACCAGGCTACCCTCAAACTCACAAGAATCTGCCTGCCTCTGCCTTCAAGTGCTGGGATTAAAGATGTGCACCACTACTGACCTGCCTTTATTAATTTTTATATGTGCTTTCCTGGCTATAGATTTTGATACTTTGGTTGTGTTACATCCCGTTTTATCTTTTAGTAATAGTTATTTACTATGTTGTTATAATTATAACATTGCACTGATAACAAGTTCTAGCAATTTGAAGAGTGATACATGGAATTTGTTGGAAAGCTTCCTCCTTTTCAGATAGTTACTATAATTTATGTTTCCTGATGTGCTCCTTGCTTATTCAATGGGACTTTTCACTATTTAGTCAAATTTTTAGGAGCATTCATAAAAATACTTATATTGCTTCCTTTTATTTATCTTACAAGTCAAAGGGTTTTCCTTTTTTCTTTTTCTCTTTTAATTACAGTTACAGCATACCATAGCCATAGTGTAATGCTCAATTCATTTGACTTGGTCAGCAAGATCTAGAACAGTCAGATTTGTTTTTGTTGTTGTTTTTTTGTTTGTTTGTTTTTTGCATTTGCTAGCCAAGTGTGAGTGTACGTCTGTGTCTGCTTTATGTCTTTGTTACCAAGGATCCTGTCATCATTGTTGAGATCATTTAGAGATACCATAAATGGGTCCAGATCCAGCAAGCTGCATTACTATTTTCCTTCACTAGGAAAGAAGAATTAGAACATGGAGTGAAGGAGAGGAGGTCAGGGATATATATGACAAAAGTGAGTTAGGACTTATAATTTGGACAATCTTATTTAGTTCTGCAGTAGTCAGGGAAAGTGAAGTAAAAAAGAGCTTGGGAAATTATATCTGATATGGAGGATTCTGGGAGCAAGAACTGGCCTAGGTCCAATCCTGCTGTCTTACATTTGAGGAAGGAACAAAGTAATGGACTGACGGCCCCTTGAAGAAAAACCGCTGAAAGGTCAGTTTACAGGATCAATAAAGACCAAGATCCCAGAGCTGGTGAGGAGAAGGCAGACACTACAAAGAGAACATTTCATCTTGAAACCAAAGGAGGTCCCTGTGCAGTCTGGGCTAGCAAAGATACCTCCCACAACCCCCACACCAGGTGGCCATTTTGGAAACCTGGGAGAGGAAATAGGAACAGGGACAGAATACCCTACTGAGTTTATCAGCATGAGCCTGAATTGTGTATCCTTTGCTTCTGTGCTATGTAGTATGGGAAGCTTTCTAGTTACAACATTTAGGGTAATGAGTGTTCGCTTAATAACACTGATGTGAGCCTGTATGTAGCTCTGTAGTGGAGCATTTGTCTACCATGCCAGTGGTACTAGGTTCAAATCTCAGCACTGCAATAGGAACAGATATATAAAACAAAAGATTTTAAAGTGCCACAAGTCTCATGCCCTGCCCATCTTTCAATTCAAAATTTTCATACTAAGAAATTCGCAGATTTTCTTTTTGGTGTCTGTGTGTATAGCAGTAACAAGAGGGAACTTAGAAACACAAGAACAAAAGGCAAAAACAAAGCAACAACAACGACAGCATATACTGCTGAGCCTGTATGGAGAACCCCCTCAACTAGATTTGGGGAGGGGACAGGTTCACCTCTGCTCACTCCCCTCTGAATTGGGGCTCTTAGCTATTCGGAAAATATCCCTCAGATCAAAGTTTTTCCTTTTTCAGACTTTACATTATTGATTGATACCACACAACCTGCCTTTCCAAGTAAGTAGGGTTTTCAGTCCTTGTCAGACTAAGTTTCAGAACTTTCTAGGACCGCTTGGGTCCTCCACAGCTGTGACAGGGCTGCTCTGTCCCTTTAGGGAGAAGCATTCATGAAGTTACTTGGCATGTGAAGCTTTGGATTATCAACTAGTGTGTGTGTTTCTCATGGTGCTGTGCAGCCAGCAGAGCTCTAAGTGTTGCTGAGAGCGATCTTCAGGTTCCTAAGACTGACTGCTCATCTTCCTTGGCACTTCCTGCCCTCTTTCTGAGCTTCACTTTTCACCTCAGTGACCTATATTTTGTCTCTTCATATTTGCTTTCTTTTACTTAGGGCTAGTGTCCTTTCTTCTACCTGTTCCCCACTGTCCTTAGTAGATGGCAATAAGTAATGCAGGAACCTGAGTGACAGGTAGCCTGTGCTCTGGACAGCCCTGCAGCATAATGAGGAAGAGGTAGAAAACAGCCTTAAAAATTCAAATCCAAGAGTTGGGTTTTCAGAATTGAATCCTGGCTTCCTACTTCTAATATAACTTAAGCAAGCAGTTTAATTTACTTATCTTGCTGCTGCTTTCATTTATAGGGTAGGGACAACACTATAGCTTCCCTTGTAGTTGGGGATGTCCTGAAAATTAAGTAAAATTACAGTTCACAAAAAATTCCTTACTGCCTGGCACAACCAATGTCTTATTATTAGTCAGATAGGAGTATTAAGAGAGTAGAATTTAAATGTTCTTATCATGAAAATTTCATAAATGAGCCAATGGCTGGTTATCCACAGTATACAGATAAAAATATCATGTTATAGAGAATAAACATGTTTTCTCTTTTCAATTGAAAAAAGTCTTAAAATAAGTGAACGTGTACTTTTACAGTAGAGTGTGTGTGTGTGTGTGTGTGTGTGTGTGTGTGTGTCTACATATACGTAGAGCTCCTCAGCCATGGGCTGGCAGGAGGTAGAAAGCACATGGAACAGAAGAGTACAGAATCAGTCTGTTTGACCTACCGGCAGGCTGCTCTGTGCTCATTGTTAGCCATCCCTGTTGCCATTTTAGGTTAAGGTTTGCCTAAGTTAAGCTTTGGCTCTACTGTCATTTTGGGTGGAGTAAGTACTATGGGGCTCTCCTCTGTATGATAGCAGCATCTGTGGTCTGTACCCACTAACGAGAAATGTTTGTGACATTAAAGGTGTCTGAGCACTGGTTATGGGATAGACAGAGAACTGTTGTCTGCTTAAGAATTGCCATCTTGTGTGAGTTAATTTGTGGGGAAACTTCTGTAAATGTTCTTGTAGTAGTTACCTCTGGCATCCATAACTCTTCTTTATCCACTACTCAGTTGTATTTGAGGTCAGATATTAGTTTTCATTTCTTTTTTTTTGTTCACAGATCTACTCCCCAGTTCTTCTCCCTTCCCAGAAGAAAAGGAATGTGCCATTTCCAGTGCACTGCCAGCGTACCAAATGGATGTCGCTAGCTGCCCTTCCCAAAGCCTGTCTGCTTGAGTCATACTTGCTCTTTCTTCCTTGAATGTGAATATGCACTTTCTCTGCTGGGTTCACAACTCAGACTTGATCTGTATGAGCACTCAAAGGTGGCAGGGTAGGCCAACTGACTTAGGACAGACCTGAAGGAACTCCCCCTTCCCCCCATAAATATTTGATAAGTTTTGTTTCTTGAATTAAAAAGAAATTGTTAAGAGAACTAAGGATATTTATGTTTTGTGATCTGTTCATAAAAACAAAACAAACAAACAAAAACCCAAAGTTGGGAGGATGAAACTTGCTTTGCCATGCAGCCCACTTTCCTGATATAAAGATATGATGACATTTTTTTCCCCAAGAAATGGGTTACTTAAGGTTTTTATATTGGGAGATTTTTGACAGGGTTTCCCCCAAATAGCTCAAACTGTCCTTGAACTTGTCACCTTCCCCTCTCCGTCTCCAAGTGTCTGCATCACCATCAGAGGTTCATATTATCCCATAATTGAATTTGTAGTTGATTTTACATACTTCTAATTGCTTGAGCAGTATGGATTTCAGTCTTCTTTACAGATGAGTATTCATGGATATTGAATACTAATATTTGAGATATTTATCTCAAAATGTGTACATTATAAGTTGGAATCTCACTTTATTCTTTTCCTTCCAAACAGGAGCTACTGGTGCTAATTTCTTATTGTATCTTCAAGACTAGAGTGTCTAGAAATAAACAAGCAAATATAAATGAAATTTTCTCTGAGACACACACAATAGCTACTTAAACAGTCTTTTTTCTGTCATACATCATTTCTTGGAGATTTCCATTACATCACTGTCTTCAAGCAGGTGCAGAAAAAGTCATTAGAAATTAATCTGGTTATGAAATAAGTCTTCACAACTTTCATGGTAAAATTTGTAAGACTTTTAATGAGAAAATAATGGGTAAAGTTATGGAATTACAGATTTTTTTCCCTTTCAAAAGTTTTTACTACGAAGATAAATCCTAATAGTGGAAATACTTGATTTAAAACAGCACTTTGCTGTAGAGTCATACCACTGCAATATACAGCGTTTTGGTAGCCTTGGAACTGGACTTCAGTTCCAACTGATGTGTGGCACCTATGCAGAAGGATACAGATAGATGGAAGGCCTTTCATGGACTACCTGGTTTTACTTAATTCTTACAGCAACTATGATAGATAAGCACTAGTGTGTTTATTATTTTTATAGGATGGGAGGAAGGACTAAACATCTACAATTTAGAGCACTTAACTTATTAAATAGCACAGATAACCAGGTCAGAATAAGAATATATTAGGAACAAAACCTGTGCTTCACACACCACCACGCCCACCACCACTTAACCATGTCACATGTAAGAGAATGCACCAACTAAACTCACCAATGTAGATGGACCTTTAGACGAGTTTGCTCTTCCTCCCATCTGGCCTACTGGTCTCCCTTTGACTCATTCATTCTGCTTCATTCACACTAGGATTTTTGTTTGTTTATTTGCTTTTTGCTGTTCTTCAAACTCAACAGCCTGTGTGCCTTGATTTTGGGTTTCTCCTTATGAGATACTGGATTCTCACCTTAACTAGTCCTATTTACTGTACCATATATTGCTTATTTATTTGATTACTCCTTAGAATATAAAATTCATGGCTAGAGAGATGGCTTAGTGGTTAAGTGCTCTGACTGCTCTTTCAGAGGACCCAGGTTGATTTCCCAGCACACACACATGGTGGCTTGCCTGGAGTTATCTGTGACTCCAGTTCCAGGGGATCTGACACCCTCTTCTGATCTCTGGGGGCACAAGGTATGCATGTAGTACACAAATATACATGCAGGCAAGACACTCACACACATAAAATAAAACTGAAAATAGAATATAAACTTTAGAGATAGAGGGGTGTGTGTATCTTCCTGTGCATACACATTTTATTTCATAATTGGCCAATCATTGGTGTCTCTTATATTCATTGTTTTATTTCTACCTTGTAAACAGTGCATAGTACTTGGTGTTCAGTGAATATTAGAACAAATACCTATTCTATTTTTATAGGTACTAGGGAGTTAGGGATAAGTTTAAGTCCCTCTCTACAGTGTGGAAATAATAGAAATGGTTGAGCATTTGTTTTGTACCTTATACCATGCTATACCTGGAAACACAAATGTGGAATCATTGTTTTTATTTTATAAATGAGAGCTCCAATTGTACCACATGGACATGTGCTCAACTATGTTCATAGCAGCGTTGTTTGTCATAGCCAGAACCTG